>OY744530.1:106552060-106817060 GCA_963556195.1 Sepiola atlantica | reverse complement strand
TTATCTTTTTTCTAGCTCACCTTGTGGTTTAAAGACAAGAAAAATGGCTGAATGAGTAGAATTAGGCGTTTTACGTCGAATTCAGCCGAAAGATGAAAAAAAATGAAGAAACTTTGCAGAAAAATAAATAAAAACATAAGTCGAAGAAAATCTCGGATAATAGCGATCTGATTATCTTTTGTGTGTGTGTGTGGTTTCTTACTGTGAGCCTACAGCTTCGTAATCTGTTTCGCTAAAAAGTCTTAGCAGAACGAGAAAAGAAAGCTAAAAGCAAATATAATGGCGCCGTAGAAGTGAAAAATCTTTTTAAAAAATAAAAACAACTAAAAAACAAATTGGCGGCCATCTTATCATTCCCTTTTATTAATAATACCCTTTGTTGTCGTAGTAGTTATAATACCGTCATCTTTCTTTCATCTTGAGTACAAAAATAAAGAAATGACACGAATGTATTTTATTGCAGCTTTAAATCCAGATAATAAACTTATGTAAAGAGAACAGAAGAAAAAAAACATGCATTTTGTTTTACTTTCTATCAAGCATCGTGTATTGCACAAAAACGAAAATGGCGGGGAGATAATCTTCGGTGGCTTTTTCGTCCTAATCATGGCTCAAGTTGAGCGGTTTGTGTGGGTTCGCAACAGTGAATACAAAAAAAAGGTTTACTTTCTAAGAAAGGTAGTGGTATTTTACAGATGTTTTTGTTTTTTTGTTTTGATTTGTTTTGCTTTTTTGTCGTTTGGTTGAAGAGATTTTGCTGTCAGCATTTTCACGGTCGAAGAAATAAGTATGAAATAGCTGACGTGTGAGGAAAATGATGAGGACAAAAGTGTAAATTGAAGATGGAGTTTATTCGCCGCTAATTGTGACGATGATTTAAAGCGTAACAATGCTTTATTTATGATGCCCCTTTGCAAATCTCTTGTTTGAATCAGTAATTAGTCAACTTGAAAGAACTGACAAAATATATTAAATTATTCTATGAGTTCTATCTAGATTTTCATTTTCTAAAATGTCAGAGTAAGTGTGGATGCATATATATATATATATATATATATATATATATATATATAGAGAGAGAGAGAGAGAGAGAGAGAGAGAGAGATTAAAATAAAGTTTATTCATTTATAGACAAGAAACAAAACACCACACATATAATTCAATATTTATAATGCAATACAGTTCCTCCCCCCCAAAAAAGAATGTTTATAGGTCAACCAGAAGTTTGAATTGCGTAGACATCATCATTTAGTGCTTTCAGTCTCTCTGTACAAGAGTTATTCAGGATCACCTGACATGAATATACTTGACCCTGAAAGTAAACCCTGACCAATTGTTCCAAATAACATAGTATTCGAAACCCAAATAAGATGCCTTTGACAGAGCTGAACACTGGCTCATATGAAAACTAATGCACCTTCTCGTAATGGTGTTACCTCAAGTAACATCCCTTAGTTGGATATTTCACCAGACTAGATGAATTCTTGTCCTGGAATCCGGTAAGACCAAGAGAGCATAAGAAATAGATGCTATAATATAGTTTACTGGTCAATTGAGGAGAGGAAAATAAGTTTGAGAGGTAAAAAAGACCTTTAGTTGAACATATTTGGAAATGTATGTATCTAATATAGAGATCAAGTGTTGGCCCCAGGAATAAGGCCCCTTGATTTCTTTGACTTCAGATTCAAGTAAAATAAAAAATAAAAAGAAACAGTAAGAAGTATTCCCCTCTTCTGTGAAAGTAAAATTAATATTAATATACAGACTCAAAACGTTAACATTTTAAGGATACTTATAAAACCCTCTTATGGCAGACATAGAACTTGTATAAGCCGACTATATATATATATATATATATATATATAAGTATAAAGTTTTATCAATACAAACATTATTGGTTACATATGTGCATACATGTTTCGGTTGCACTTTTCCCAGAAAGTCAACCTCATCAGACCAAGAATTTTCGAAAATTCTTGGTCTGATGAGGTTGACTTTCTGGAAAAAGTGCAACCGAAACATGTATGCACATATGTAACAAATAATGTTTGTATAAATAAAACTTTATACTTATAAACAGCTCTACTTGTTATTGAGCACTTTTTATAAACACTTGAGTTTCTACGGATTTACATTTACAGAAACTAATACAATACATGTACTATATATTTATATATATATATGTATGTATGTATATATGTATGCATGTATATATATGTATATGTGATATATATATGTATGTATATATGTATGTATGTATAATTATATACATGTATGTATATGTATGTAGAATTATATACATGTATGTATATGTATATATGCATATATATATATGTATGTATATATGCATGTATATATATGTATGTATATATTTTTGTATATATGTATATATATATATATATATAAATCTGTGTATATGTATATATATATGCATATGAATTATATATATATAGGTATGTATATTTATGCATATATATGTATGTATATGTATATATATGTGTATGTATATATATGGATATATATGTATATATGTATATATATCTATGTATATATATGTATATATGTATATATATATGTATATATATGTATATATATACTTATGCATGTATATCTGAATATATATCATATATATATATATGTATATATATTTACATGTGTATATATGTATATATATGTATGTATATATGTGTATATATGTATATATATGTATATATGTATATATGTATATATATGTATAAATATATATATATGTATATATATGCATGTGTATATGTATATATATGTATACATATATATATATATGTGTGTATGTATATCTGTATATATGTTATATATATATATGTGTATATATATTTATATGTGTATATATGTGTATATATATGTCTGTATATATTTGTATATATATATGTATATATGTATATATATTACATATATGTATATATATTTACATATATATATGTATATATATGTATATATGTATATATGTATATATATATATATGTATATATATAGATAAATATATATGTATATATGTATATATGTATATATATGTATATATATGTATGTATATATATTATATATATGTACGTATATATATTATATATACTAGCAAATATATGCTCCCTCTGGTCGCATATTTTTGCTAGGCTGCCGCGTCAGAAATTAACCCTAATGTGTAAACTGATGTAGCCTCAGTCATATTTCTTGGGTGGTTAGACGTTGATATTCTTTATTTATGACCAAACATAGTTGTAGATGTAAATAATGAAAAAAGAAATTTCGACCCACCCCGATGTTTGTATTAACCTTCTCCATAAATAGAAATATTTTTAATAATTTTTAAATTAATATTTATTTTAATTAAACAATTTGATTCAGTAAAATCGTTAAAATCAACAATTTAAAGAACTGAATACAGCAAACAGTATTTTTTGACTCGGAAGAAAGGCGTACATAAAATAAAACAATAAACAAATCTGTATTCTTTTACTGTAGGATCTATGCTGACTTTGACGATGATCCAAACACTAACCCTAACACCCACTTTGACTCTGACCCTAACCCTAACGATGGAGTCAAAGTTAGCGCGGGTCCTAAAGTGTAAAAGCACCAAAAAATCGAATATAGTAAACATGGTTACTTATGTAAATGGTCTCGGAAAGAAAGTTTACCTAATTAAATTTGTTAGAATGTGTGTGTGTTTGTGTTTGTGTGTGTATTAGTAGTAATTTTTAAATCGATTTTTATTTAAATTAAACAATTTGATTCAATAAAATTGTTAAAATCAACAATTAACACAAAACTAAATACAGCGAACAGTATTTTTCGAATCAGAAGAAAAGTGTTTATAAAATGAAACAATGTAAAAAATCCGTACTCTTTTATGTGTGTGTGTGCGCGTGCGCGCGTGTGTGTGTTTTTAATTACCTTTTTTAATTAAACAATATGTTTCTAAAATCAGTTCTATTATTTTTGTTGTTGACAGAAAAGAAATAAAATCACATCTTTTATTTTAATAAATAAAACATGGAATAATAACAGTTTGTGAATTAAAGCTTAACAGCGTAAGTTAAAGTAACACGGTAAATGCCAGCGTTTGTTTACAAATTACGCGCTTGTATTGCGTCCAAACTGAATTGACGGAGGGAGATTGTTTCAATGGATTTACGTTCCGCACGCTGTTTAATCAATTGGACGTAGATAAAATAACTACGTAACTGATTAATTTTTAAATCAATTATTATTTTAATTAAACAATTTGATTCATTAATCATAATTTATAAGTAAGATTAGTAACGAGCAAAATTACGTAAATACATGATGAAATCTGAATGAAACGATCCTGAGTGTATATTTGAGAATACTAATTTATTAGAAGTTCAAAAGCAATTGCTTATGTAAATTGAGAAATACCCATAGTGTTTATGCCGGTGTTTTTCATAGTATATAATGAAGCTAGGGGACTTAATAAATAGTTAACTTTGATGGAGTTTCGGCTTCAGACAGACAGACAGACAGATACATAAACTCCATTATTAATAGATGTATATATACATGTATGTATATATATGTATATATATGCATATATGTATATATATATATGTATAGATACAGAAGAAAAATGAGAAAAATTCTTAAGAAAGTAGTTCAAGAAATTTTAACAGTGGTTACTATGCAGAAATTAGTCCCAATGCAGTCCAAAAGAATCAGAAATAATCTTCGAAAATACACTACTATCTTAAGAGATTATTTCTTTTTTCTTCTTAAATGGCCTAAATTAGGGCAACATCATATTGGGTATTGTAAGTGGTGAGGGTTATTATTCCAGGTATTTAATTTCCCTGATTAACTGCTAAGCTAGAACCTGCTTGAGTAGAGAAACACGTGGTGGGAAAAAATTCTTTAACTTCGAAAAATCTGAAAAATAAATAAATTCTTTTGTTGTGATGAATGATTTCTTAAACGAAATGTTTAGAAAACCTTAAAAATAACACATATAAATGCTCTGTACCCTGTAATCGAGTATAATCGAGCTTACTCTTATTTGACTAATCCCGGTCTTTACTGAATATACTATCTTCTAAATAAAAATGCTAATTCTATGTATATATATATATATATCTATATATTCATGAATGTATATATATGTATATATATGTATATAATTATATATATGTATATATGTATATATATGTATATATATATGTATATACGTATATATACATATATACGTACATATATACAACTTATATGTATACATATATGTATATATATGTATGTATATATGTATATATATGTACGTATACATGTATATATATATCATATATAAATATGTATATATATTTATATGTGTATATATGCTTATATATATATATATGTATGCACGTATATATGTATATATATATATATATATATGTTTGTATATTTATATACTATGTATATATGTATATATATTTATATATATATATGTTTATATATGTATATATATGTATATATATACATATGTATATATGTATATGTATTATATACATATATATAAGTATATATGTATGTATATCTCTATATATATGTATATATATGTGTGTACATATGTATATATATGTGTATATATTTGTATATATATACATATGTATATATATGTATATATGCATATATATGTATATATGTATACATATATGTATATATATGTATATATATATATCTATATATGCATATATATGTATATATATATGTATATATATATTTATATATATGTATCTATATGTATGTATATGTATATATGTTTATATATGAATAAATATCTATATATATATGTAATTATATATATATGTATATATGTAATTATATATATATATGTATATGTATATGTATGTATATGTATATGTATATATATATATATATATGTATATATATATACATACATGCAAACACATACATGCATACATATAGATTAAAAAATCTACATGCACTTACACATGTACATACATACATGCATACATATATATATATATGTATATATATGTATATATATATCTATATATGCATATATATGTATATATATGTATATATATTAATATATATGTATCTATATGTATGTATATGTATATATGTTTATGAATATATATCTATATATATATGTTTATATATGAAAATATATATATATATATATGTATATATATATATATATGTATGTATATATGTATGTATATATGTATATATATGTATATATATGTATATATGTATTTTTATATATGTATATGTATATGTATGTATATGTATATGTAAATGTATATGTATATATATATATATGTATATATATATATACACACATGCAAACACATACATGCATACATATAGATGAAAAAATCTACATGCACTCACACATGTACATACATACATGCATACATGCACATAGAGCCCATGGATACATGCACAAATTATCTTTTAGAAATAAATAATACAGTAAGACTTCCTTGTTCCGATACTTCTGAAAATTGATAGATCAGAAGAAAGTAACAATTATTAGATTGAGCAAAATACAAAAACCAAAAACATGTAGATCACTCACCTCACCCTGTTTCTTATGTCAAGGTGAAAAACTTGAAATTGTCAAATTTAAAGATAGGGAAAATGTACTCATTGTTGCACACGAAACGAGTTTAAACTTCAAACATTTCAAGGAACACACACTCGGCAGACTTTTTATCCCGTCACATTGTAATTTAATTATTATTTGGACTGTATTGACATTTACTTAATTGTTAGTATGAGGCCTACTCAATTTTTTAATCTTCATTTATTTTTATTTATTTATTTTTTTTATTTATTGATTTTTGCTTTTTTTTTTAATTGTGATATCTTTATATTTTTGAACTTAAGTAATCAATATTATCCAAAATCACTACGCGTCACCCTATAATGATACGATTTGTGTACTTCCTCATAGTTATAACTTATTTTTATATAGAATTTACTATTGCAATAACATACGCTGTATTTAATTAGTTTGCTTGCCTTGATGGTACTTATCTTGTAAGTTCCTTGTATTAATACAAGAGCGGATATAAATGTAAGCAAATTGAACTGAGATAGACAGGAGCAATAATGAATGATAGAAGCACTTTAGTTTTAATTATAGAAATATCGATGTTTGTGTACATATGTATGTTTGTGTGTGCATGCATACACATGTCTGTATACACATGTCTGTGTGCATATATAATGATTTTATGTATATTTATGTTATGTGTGTATGTATATATGTATATATGCTTGTATCGGTAATGGTGTATATGTATATACACAGAGCGTTACGGAGCCCTCCAAAAAAGAAGCACACTCCAATGGGAATGGAGCGGGAGCAACTCCATTTGGGACTAAAGAGCGGTGGTTTTATCTCTCCTCGCTCCAAAATTATCTGATTTTTCTTTTTCTTTTAAACATTAGTTTTTTATTCAGCAATGAAAAGGAAAATAAAATAAAGTCTCATAGTTATTTTTTAAATTATATCTGGTAAATGTATATGAGATAGGGAGAGAGGGAGAGGAAGGGAGAGAGAGGGGGAAAGAAGGAGAACATTTGAAGTTCTCAGATTTTTACATCTATGTGTTAAATTTTTGATTGCACAGTTTTCTTAAAGCAGAAGACAGACAATTTGGCACCGAATGTCTTTAAATGCGCCTGTGAGTCTATAGATGTCTTTGAAGTTATTTTCTTATAGATTTGAAGGATGTTTATTACTGATTGAATAAATAAGCCAATTTTTCTTCTAATTCGTGTTTTTAAATAAAGAATTTTAGGTTCAAGTATACTATATACTGTTAGATTTTCTCGCTCATTTCGCTCGGTATTCACCCAAATGTTCGATAAATCGATTTTTGGGGTGAAATGGTACATTTATTTTTTAGCATATATCAAATTAAACTTTTATTCCACATTTTTATCCGTCGTCTTTTCGGCGACATTTTTTGTTATTCCTGAATTCACGACTAGTTTGCTTTTAAATTCGTTAAATGGCGTTAAAACTTGCTTTTGTAAATCGAATGTTCAAAGTTTTTTTGTGTGTAATAAAATGTTAAAGCAGTAAAAATATCGTTAGTCTAAAGAAAAAAATATTTAGTCCAAGGAAAAAAACAATAAAAACTAACATGGCCGCCCGCGATTAAAACCTGGAATTAAAGTTAGATTCTCAGCACTTTAAAAAGAAAATGAGAATTTTATTTCAGGACCTAAAATACAATCAGTTTCATCCTAAATTACTATTAACAATCAGTTTCATCCTAAATTTGGGTAAATACCAAGCGAAATGAGCGAATGAAAACAGCGCTCCCTGTTTAAACTTAATTAAATTAAAGAAAATATATTAAATTTTAATTTAAAAAAGCAAATAATTAGACTTTCTGACTAATTCGTTGTTATTTTAGAACCGAAAGTAGATTAGATATCTTTCTTTATCTTAAAAAATCTATTATCGAATATCAAAAGTGTAAACAGTTTGCTTTTGTTAGAGATTTAAAATATAGACGTTTTCACTTTTTTTTCAAATTTTTAATTTTGATAAATGTTTTTGCCCGACATAGGAAAACTTGCTCCAGTTAGTTTTTTTGGGTGGGGAGGAAAATTTGTACCTGATATCTTTTCAACTCCCAACATCTAGGTCAGATATTTTGTATGTAATTTTAAGACATTAAATTGATCTCTGAATTGTTTATTGACAATTTATTCATATTTTGGGGGCAACTTATGAAAAATATTTTTTTTATTCAATCTTTAAAAATAAACTTCATTGGGTTTTTTTTCGCCCCAAATTGTACTATAGAAAAAAATGGATAAATCGATTTGTTTGAAAGTACTTGCGCGTTTCTCTATTATAAATAATAATATACATTATACAATATAGTTACGTTCGTAAAACAAACAAATATTAAACAACAACACAACGAGTAATGTTGCCCTGGCTGTCTCTCCTCTTCCAAAGAAATGTTTTCTTTAAAAAGAAAATAATCACTAATAATGTTTAAAAGTAAAACTTTATTTACTTAAAACAAATCTAAATTCCCTTCCAAAATAAATAGAAAAAATATCGGGTCAAATATTCCTTTCCTGAAAAAAATAGGTTGTTAATGTAATGAAAATTAAAATTGTTTTAAAATACTTCAGGGATTTTTCTATTTCTATTTTATACCCCAGGAAACGAAAATTTACGTATAATCCTGTGATTCGTCCGACATGTTTTACTATAACTCTCAAAATATTAGCGAGATTTTGTCTAACACTTAAAGTGACATCCCAACCCATATTGAATGCATTTCTTACTGCATCGATTCCGGACGCATCTCACGACTGGATAACTTTTTCAATTCTTTCAATTTTTTCAATTTTTCATTTTTGGACTGTCACTATTTACCTGGGTCAATCTTCAGTCAACCTCCTGGATATCTTTCCTCAATATGTTTTTAAATTGTGTGACTTGGATGGATTGTATAGATTTAACCAAAAAGTATGTTTTTGGGTTGATATATTTGATGTTATATACTTTTATGTATTTTTTTATATATTTTTATATATTTTCAAAGTGCAATTTCATTACATGCAGTAATGTCACTGCGGTAATGGTCCTCTGAGGAGAAGAATTATCTTTGAAAACTCATGAGTTAAGGACGTTAAGATACTTGGCTTGAACTTTGAATTCTAATAAAATTTGATTGGCACTTTATTTTATTATTTCATTTTATATTATGATATTAATGCTCTATCCAGTATATTGAGCTTCAGTTTTTATCCGGATGTTTCACTAATTATAAGATATTAGTTGACTATTATATCTTTTGTTGGATTACTTTATATATATATATATATATATATATATATATATACATTAATTCGTTGACCTTCTGTTATTGTTTTAAAACGATATCGATAAGGTTGTATAAAAATGAATTTTTACACCTATTTTAAAATGACTTTGTAAGCGTAACCTTTCATGGTATGCCCAACCAAAGTATATGACAATTGTAGCATATAAATAGGACTATCAAAATAAATAGTAAAATTTGACTAATTTGTATATTGTGATGTCGACCATTTTGAATGTATATTGAGGTCGTTCATAGAAAATTGTCATTTTCTCATGCACATATTAGTCAATTGTTGAATTGATTGTGTTCATTTGTGCTAGTAGAGGTGGTAGACTTGTCGCAATTTTGCGACAGCCGCGCTAAAAAAATTAAATGTAGGAAAGTATAAATATTTTTTATGTCATGAAAATAATTGTTCAATCACAAAATTTGTAGCCCGATACCCTTTACAGTTCTGGCCACAAGGTATTCGCCAGAATAATGGATATGTTTATTTCTTATAAATGTGTAGACACACACACACACACACACACACACATATATATATATATATATATATATATATACATATATATATATATATATATATATATATATGTGTGTGTGTGTGTGTGTGTGTGTGTATTTGTGTGTGTGTGTATGTGTGTAATAGACATATTGTAAATATATGTGAATCTATATTATATATCTTAGGTGTGTTCAAGCATCTCTATAAGTTGCTCTGTCTGTCGGTCCCTTTATCACGCTTAAGAATTTTCGTCGATATATCAAGCTTAAGTTTGTTTGAGATGTATCCGCGAACACGTGCCTTTGTAAAAAGCTCTGGTGATGCGTAAGTTTGAAATAGCATTTTCGTCGCTAAACGCGCAGATAGAAAGGCCTCATCTTAAGAATATAAGCGTTATCGTTATGTGGGTTTGCAGGTGGATGTGGCCATTCATACAGACAACAGTATCGCAGGAAATAACCCGAATATTTGATATCGTATACGAAATACGGTCTCCGTTTACATACTCTACGTGTTAACGTATGTCGCATTCAATCTCGCATGTGTCTTAACTCGGCTGATCCTCGACCTGTCCGTTTTCATTAGAGTTTTGCATCGTTAAGTAAACCCAGCCGCGATGCCAATGCGATTCTAAAGTATAAAACAGGGGTAATAAAAGCGGGACAAAAAGAACGACTTCTGTTTCAACAATCGAGGAGGCCATCTTAGATTTCTATCCCCTTGCGAGGGTATCTTTTCTTTTCTTTCTGGAAATGTAGCGTACATTTGTTTGAAAACTGAACGCACCATAAACGTACCGATTGAACTGCATGTGTACTATTACGGAATCAACCGGAGTATTCCACAGAGTTTAATCTTGCACTGTTCAGAAAAGGGCAGCTGACTTGTTCACAGAAATATTTTTTAAAAAACGCCCAAATCGGATGCAACTGGTCATTTTCTGGTGTTCTCTCTGCAAACAGTTAGCGATTGCGTGTGACTTCGTTGATTGTTAAGAATTACGGCATCTCAACCGCCTAACATTCATAAAAAGGGAATATGTTTTTTTATTAATTTTATTCATAACTTAAAACTAATAGAACATTGTAAGAAAAGAAGATGTATGCAAATCAACGACCTACGTTTAAAAGGGCTGTTCGATCGAAAAATTACACGTTTATATAGAATTCGCAGGGTTAACCGGCGTTGTCCGGGGCCATAAAAAAAAACAAAATAGAAGAGATTAAAATTTTTTTTACTAAACTTCCATCTTTCTACCTATCTCAATTCGTCTCTCTTTATTTCTCTATTTCCACCTTCCCCGTTTTCTACATCCCTTTCCGCCACCCCTCTTTCACCTGCGCCGAACCTATTTCTCTCTCTTGTTTTAATGTATTGAAAATAATAATAATGTAAGTTTTTCACGTGAGCTGTCAGTTTTAAAGTTATTGCTACCGGGCAACACAGAGTTTCTTACCACCTCACTTCCTCAGAAATTAACGAAATCTTCATTTGTTTTAATTTATTCCCGGGCAACGCCGAGTTTCTTATCTCCCCCCAACCCTGATAATATAATGAAACCTATATTTATTTTAAGTACTCACTTTGTTATTAAACATTTGAGACACTGTTTTTCTTGCTTGAAAATCATCACGAAGTTTGTTAAAGTATTCTACTGGTTGATTTTTATTCCGTCTGTGCTTCGTTTCTAGATGGATTTGAAAGTACATCCATACATATGAGACACATTTCATTATGTGCTGATGGAATGAATCCGTAAGACAAATATTTAACAGAGTATTGCCGGCATTTCTTCTTACTTAGAGCAGCAATGGGGTTGTCAGTAAACAAAAGTAATAATTATATGTAGCTGTTGCAACATATACTACAGTTTATAGTTAAGAACTATATAAATTGTTACAGAAATATAAAGATATTTTGCAACAAATAAAGCACATACTGTACTTATATAAAATGTGGTCAAAACAAAAATATTAGGAGTTAAAATAACTTATGATAAAAACATCTGTGCAAGTCATTATCTATTATCAAATTTATTCCATTATAATCACCATTGATATTTTTATATTTCTTAAAGTTTACATAATTATATCAGATAACTACAAAGTTATAAATTGAAGTTTCAAAATTGTATTAAAGCGGGTAATATTTAGCCATTTTTTCCTTTCAAATTGGAAGAAAAAAAATTGAATCGCGGAATTTCAGAAAAATTAACGTCAGTATATATGTACTAATAATTTTAATAGCCTTTACCTCGTCACGATGGAATTCAACATACAACTAAAGTAAACTGCTTGGCCAGTAATTCTTCCTCAATAAGCGCGGTCTCTTTGACCTTTGTCAAAACAAACATCAATAGTCGCCGCCTGCTACCTGAGAAGAGATTTTCACCTTCGTTTGTTCTTGCCACTGACCGATGGGTGAGTATTGATTTACTCCTCTCCAGGAGTTAGGCACAAGGCCAGTTTTTATCTTACTCCCACAAGTAAGATGTGACCCAAGGTCGGGTCGGGAAAGTGGGGTTAAAAAATTGCCTGGGCAGCCTTGTCGGCATTCCCCGATAGGGGCGCCTCGGGCAGTAAGAAATAAACTTACTCCTCCCCAAAGAGGAGAGGCGAAGCCTGGGAGGGTGGACCTCCTAGAACTGCACAGGACAAACCCATAGACCGGCGTAAATCAAGAGCCGAAGGCCAAGATAATACCAGTCTATGGAGTGCAGTATCCATCGGAACAGATACTACACTTTGATCTTAGCCAAAAGGCCAAGTATTTTCACATGGGTGAGTAGATAGGTCAAAAGGAAATATGAAAGAATCATTCATATATATTCTCTACTTATTTCAATATGGTGTCAATTACAGTAGAAATTTTATTTTTAATTATAACCGTTCTGAAGAGGAATTGCTCCATGGACCACCAAAATATCATTGTGGAACCCCAATTTGTTATTTTTGCCTGTGGGCCCTAAGGAATATTACGTGGACCCCCAGAGTCCATGTGGACCCCGGTTGAGAAACCCTGTTTTAGTGTATTCCCGGGCAACGCTGAGGTTTTTTGTCTTCCTCTTCTCCATCAAGCATATACCACATTGAAAATGTACTACTGTATTATTGCACACAACCTGCTCTGTCTAGGATATTGAACACTGACGCCCGAGCAACGCAGAGCACATTTTCTTGGAAAACAATAGTACAACATGATACGGTGAAAATCTTACTCCTGGATAAAAATGGTTGCTCTATGTAGGATTGCTCTATTTATGGTATTGATAACACGTGGTCAACGCCAACCCAACACACCTACTCTATAAATGATAGTAATCACTTTGGGTTAACTTATATCACTTACCAAATAGAATACTGAATTATTACTATTATGGCTGCCAGGCAACGCAGAGTTAAGAAAAGACAGAGAAGTTGTTTCTTCCGGGCAACGCTGCGTTTAAACACACCTACTCTATCTAGGGTGGTTAGCTTCTTTTTTTCAATTATTATATGCTATTTACACTTATTGCTCCCGTTTTTAAGAGGAATCCAGAGCGCTACTGAAACCAGCCAAGTTTCTTACCCCCCCTCCCGCTCCATTCGACGAGAAATGACGTTAAGAAACGTTAAATAATTTATTTTTAATATTTCCGGAAGTAATGACTCAGCATTTTCCAATCAGTACATAATTACATTGAAATTTGATGAAAAATGGCTAAAAGAAGCGACCCCCTACTGACGAAATCTGCCCCATTCTCGGAATTCTCTATTGACATAATAGGTACACCGAAAAAGATTTTTTTTTAAATTGAGATGGTCAAAAAGAGGGGGATCAGTCTACGTTGAATTTACATTGGAAAAATGTAAAATATTTGAAAAAAATTCCAAAAAACCCGGAATTTACTAGCAGCCTGATAGGTAAGTGTACAACGGAAAAAGAAAAAAATGGTCAGGAAAAAGTTGTGAAAAACGGACTATGGTAAAAGACGAACATGTGCCGTTTTGCTTTCTTCTCTGCCATTACTCTTATACCTTTGGTGCAAATAAATACTATCTCTATCTCTATCACTATTCATCTGCCTTTGTCATTTCTTTCTTGCCTGTGACTACTTTCTGAGTTGTAAGACCGATCACCCAGGTAATTGACATCTGCAATAGAATAAAATTCGTTTAATAGCTATCGTAATAATACAATTTGTAAACTATTTTACATATTAAATAAAATGAAAACACACAAAATCAAGCAGTGCCGATCATAATTTTTAAAATTACAATATCAACTTATTTGTAGAAAATATTGTTGATTACAATGTAATTACGTGTGTTGCTTTTTACTTGCACCCCCCCCCACGAGAAAATATTGTTTATTACAATGTAATTACGTGTGTTGCTTTTTACTTGCACACCCCCCCACGAGAAAATATTGTTGATTACAATGTAATTACGTGTGTTGCTTTTTACTTTCACCCCCCCACGAGAAAATATTGTTGATTACAATGTAATTACGTGTGTTGCTTTTTACTTGCACCCCCCCCACGAGAAAATATTGTTGATTACAATGTAATTACGTGTGTTGCTTTTTACTTGCACCCCCCCCCCCACGAGAAAATATTGTTGATTACAATGTATTTACGTGTGTTGCTTTTTACTTGCACCCCCCACGAGAAAATATTGTTGATTACAATGTAATTACGTGTGTTGCTTTTTACTTGCACCCCCCCACGAGAAAATATTGTTGATTACAATGTAATTACGTGTGTTGCTTTTTCCTTGCACCCCCCCCCCCACGAGAAAATATTGTTGATTACAATGTAATTACGTGTGTTGCTTTTTACTTGCACCCCCCCACGAGAAAATATTGTTGATTACAATGTATTTACGTGTGTTGCTTTTTACTTGCACCCCCCCCACGAGAAAATATTGTTGATTACAATGTAATTACGTGTGTTGCTTTTTACTTGCACACCCCCCACGAGAAAATATTGTTGATTACAATGTAATTACGTGTGTTGCTTTTTACTTGCACCCCCCCACGAGAAAATATTGTTGATTACAATGTAATTACGTGTGTTGCTTTTTACTTGCACCCCCCCCACGAGAAAATATTGTTGATTATAATGTAATTACGTGTGTTGCTTTTTACTTGCACCCCCCCACGAGAAAATATTGTTGATTACAATGTAATTACGTGTGTTGCTTTTTACTTGCACCCCCCCACGAGAAAATATTGTTGATTACAATGTAATTACGTGTGTTGCTTTTTACTTGCACCCCCCCCCACGAGAAAATATTGTTGATTACAATGTAATTACGTGTGTTGCTTTTTACTTGCACCCCCCCCCCACGAGAAAATATTGTTGATTACAATGTAATTACGTGTGTTGCTTTTTACTTGCACCCCCCCACGAGAAAATATTGTTGATTACAATGTAATTACGTGTGTTGCTTTTTACTTGCACCCCCCCCCACGAGAAAATATTGTTGATTACAATGTAATTACATGTGTTGCTTTTTACTTGCACCCCCCCCCACGAGAAAATATTGTTGATTACAATGTAATTACGTGTGTTGCTTTTTACTTGCACCCCCCCACGAGAAAATATTGTTGATTACAATGTAATTACGTGTGTTGCTTTTTACTTGCACCCCCCCACGAGAAAATATTGTTGATTACAATGTAATTACGTGTGTTGCTTTTTACTTGCACCCCCCCCACGAGAAAATATTGTTGATCACAATGTAATTACGTGTGTTGCTTTTTACTTGCACCCCCCCACGAGAAAATATTGTTGATTACAATGTAATTACGTGTGTTGCTTTTTCTTGCACCCCCCCCACGAGAAAATATTGTTGATTACAATGTAATTACGTGTGTTGCTTTTTACTTGCACCCCCCCCCCACGAGAAAATATTGTTGATTACAATGTAATTACGTGTGTTGCTTTTTACTTGCACCCCCCCCCACGAGAAAATATTGTTGATTACAATGTAATTACGTGTGTTGCTTTTTACTTGCACCCCCCCACGAGAAAATATTGTTGATTACAATGTAATTACGTGTGTTGCTTTTTACTTGCACCCCCCCCACGAGAAAATATTGTTGATTACAATGTAATTACGTGTGTTGCTTTTTACTTGCACCCCCCCACGAGAAAATATTGTTGATTACAATGTAATTACGTGTGTTGCTTTTTACTTGCACCCCCCCCACGAGAAAATATTGTTGATTACAATGTAATTACGTGTGTTGCTTTTTCTTGCACCCCCCCCCACGAGAAAATATTGTTGATTACAATGTAATTACGTGTGTTGCTTTTTACTTGCACCCCCCACGAGAAAATATTGTTGATTACAATGTAATTACGTGTGTTGCTTTTTACTTGCACCCCCCCCCACGAGAAAATATTGTTGATTACAATGTAATTACGTGTGTTTTTTTTTACTTGCATCCCCCCCACGAGAAAATATTGTTGATTACAATGTAATTACGTGTGTTGCTTTTTACTTGCACACCCCCCCACGAGAAAATATTGTTGATTACAATGTAATTACGTGTGTTGCTTTTTACTTTCACTCCCCCACGATAAAATATTGTTGATTACAATGTAATTACGTGTGTTGCTTTTTACTTGCACCCCCCCACGAGAAAATATTGTTGATTACAATGTAATTACGTGTGTTGCTTTTTACTTGCACCCCCCCCCCACGAGAAAATATTGTTGATTACAATGTATTTACGTGTGTTGCTTTTTACTTGCACCCCCCACGAGAAAATATTGTTGATTACAATGTAATTACGTGTGTTGCTTTTTACTTGCACCCCCCCCCCACGAGAAAATATTGTTGATTACAATGTAATTACGTGTGTTGCTTTTTCCTTGCACCCCCCCCACGAGAAAATATTGTTGATTACAATGTAATTACGTGTGTTGCTTTTTACTTGCACCCCCCCACGAGAAAATATTGTTGATTACATTGTATTTACGTGTGTTGCTTTTTACTTGCACCCCCCCCACGAGAAAATATTGTTGATTACAATGTAATTACGTGTGTTGCTTTTTACTTGCACACCCTCCCACGAGAAAATATTGTTGATTACAATGTAATTACGTGTGTTGCTTTTTACTTGCACCCCCCCACGAGAAAATATTGTTGATTACAATGTAATTACGTGTGTTGCTTTTTACTTGCACCCCCCCACGAGAAAATATTGTTGATTATAATGTAATTACGTGTGTTGCTTTTTACTTGCACCCCCCCACGAGAAAATATTGTTGATTACAATGTAATTACGTGTGTTGCTTTTTACTTGCACCCCCCCACGAGAAAATATTGTTGATTACAATATAATTACGTGTGTTGCTTTTTACTTGCACCCCCCCCCACGAGAAAATATTGTTGATTACAATGTAATTACGTGTGTTGCTTTTTACTTGCACCCCCCCACGAGAAAATATTGTTGATTACAATGTAATTACGTGTGTTGCTTTTTACTTGCACCCCCCCCACGAGAAAATATTGTTGATTACAATGTAATTACGTGTGTTGCTTTTTACTTGCACCCCCCCCACGAGAAAATATTGTTGATTACAATGTAATTACGTGTGTTGCTTTTTACTTGCACCCCCCCCCCACGAGAAAATATTGTTGATTACAATGTAATTACGTGTGTTGCTTTTTACTTGCACCCCCCCACGAGAAAATATTGTTGATTACAATGTAATTACGTGTGTTGCTTTTTACTTGCACCCCCCCACGAGAAAATATTGTTGATTACAATGTAATTACGTGTGTTATTTTTTACTTGCATCCCCCCCACGAGAAAATATTGTTGATTACAATGTAATTACGTGTGTTGCTTTTTACTTGCACCCCCCCACGAGAAAATATTGTTTATTACAATGTAATTACGTGTGTTGCTTTTTACTTGCACCCCCCCCCCACGAGAAAATATTGTTGATTACAATCTAATTACGTGTGTTGCTTTTTCTTGCACCCCCCCCCTCACGAGAAAATATTGTTGATTACAATGTAATTACGTGTGTTGCTTTTTACTTGCACCCCCCCCACGAGAAAATATTGTTGATTACAATGTAATTACGTGTGTTGCTTTTTACTTGCACCCCCCCCCACGAGAAAATATTGTTGATTACAATGTAATTACGTGTGTTGCTTTTTACTTGCACCCCCCCACGAGAAAATATTGTTGATTACAATGTAATTACGTGTGTTGCTTTTTACTTGCACCCCCCCCACGAGAAAATATTGTTGATTACAATGTAATTACGTGTGTTGCTTTTTACTTGCATCCCCCCCACGAGAAAATATTGTTGATTACAATGTAATTACGTGTGTTGCTTTTTACTTGCACCCCCCCCCACGAGAAAATATTGTTGATTACAATGTAATTACGTGTGTTGCTTTTTACTTGCACCCCCCACGAGAAAATATTGTTGATTACAATGTAATTACGTGTGTTGCTTTTTACTTGCACCCCCCCACGAGAAAATATTGTTGATTACAATGTAATTACGTGTGTTGCTTTTTACTTGCACCCCCCCACGTGAAAATATTGTTGATTACAATGTAATTACGTGTGTTGCTTTTTACTTGCACCCCCCACGAGAAAATATTGTTGATTACAATGTAATTACGTGTGTTGCTTTTTACTTGCATCCCCCCCCCACGAGAAAATATTGTTGATTACAATGTAATTACGTGTGTTGCTTTTTACTTGCACCCCCCCCCACGAGAAAATATTGTTGATTACAATGTAATTACGTGTGTTGCTTTTTACTTGCACCCCCCCCCACGAGAAAATATTGTTGATTACAATGTAATTACGTGTGTTGCTTTTTACTTGCACCCCCCCCACGAGAAAATATTGTTGATTACAATGTAATTACGTGTGTTGCTTTTTACTTGCACCCCCCACGAGAAAATATTGTTGATTACAATGTAATTACGTGTGTTGCTTTTTACTTGCACCCCCCCACGAGAAAATATTGTTGATTACAATGTAATTACGTGTGTTGCTTTTTACTTGCACCCCCCCACGAGAAAATATTGTTGATTACAATGTAATTACGTGTGTTGCTTTTTACTTGCATCCCCCTCCCACGAGAAAATATTGTTTATTACAATGTAATTACGTGTGTTGCTTTTTACTTGCACCCCCCCACGAGAAAATATTGTTGATTACAATGTAATTACTTGTGTTGCTTTTTACTTGCACCCCCCACGAGAAAATATTGTTGATTACAATGTAATTACGTGTGTTGCTTTTTACTTGCACCCCCTCCCCACGAGAAAATAGTGTTGATTACAATGTAATTACGTGTGTTGCTTTTTACTTGCACCCCCCCCACGAGAAAATATTGTTGATTACAATGTAATTACGTGTGTTGCTTTTTACTTGCACCCCCCCACGAGAAAATATTGTTGATTACAATGTAATTACGTGTGTTGCTTTTTACTTGCATCCCCCCCACGAGAAAATATTGTTGATTACAATGTAATTACGTGTGTTGTTTTTTACTTGCATCCTCCCCCACGAGAAAATATTGTTGATTACAATGTAATTACGTGTGTTGCTTTTTACTTGCACCCCCCCCCCACGAGAAAATATTGTTGATTACAATGTAATTACGTGTGTTGCTTTTTACTTGCACCCCCCCCCCCACGAGAAAATATTGTTGATTACAATGTAATTACGTGTGTTGCTTTTTACTTGCACCCCCCCCACGAGAAAATATTGTTGATTACAATGTAATTACGTGTGTTGCTTTTTACTTGCACCCCCCCCCCACGAGAAAATATTGTTGATTACAATGTAATTACGTGTGTTGCTTTTTACTTGCACCCCCCCCACGAGAAAATATTGTTGATTACAATGTAATTACGTGTGTTGCTTTTTACTTGCACCCCCCCACGAGAAAATATTGTTGATTACAATGTAATTACGTGTGTTGCTTTTTACTTGCACCCCCCCCACGAGAAAATATTGTTGATTACAATGTAATTACGTGTGTTGCTTTTTACTTGCATCCCCCCCACGAGAAAATATTGTTGATTACAATGTAATTACGTGTGTTGTTTTTTACTTGCATCCCCCCCACGAGAAAATATTGTTGATTACAATGTAATTACGTGTGTTGCTTTTTACTTGCACCCCCCCACGAGAAAATATTGTTGATTACAATGTAATTACGTGTGTTGCTTTTTACTTGCACCCCCCCCCCCACGAGAAAATATTGTTGATTACAATGTAATTACGTGTGTTGCTTTTTACTTGCACCCCCCCCCCCACGAGAAAATATTGTTGATTACAATGTAATTACGTGTGTTGCTTTTTACTTGCACCCCACCCCCACGAGAAAATATTGTTGATTACAATGTAATTACGTGTGTTGCTTTTTACTTGCACCCCCCCACGAGAAAATATTGTTGATTACAATGTAATTACGTGTGTTGCTTTTTACTTGCACCCCCCCCCCCCACGAGAAAATATTGTTTATTACAATGTAATTACGTGTGTTGCTTTTTACTTGCACCCCCCCCCCCACGAGAAAATATTGTTGATTACAATGTAATTACGTGTGTTGCTTTTTACTTGCACCCCCCCACGAGAAAATATTGTTGATTACAATGTAATTACGTGTGTTGCTTTTTACTTGCACCCCACCACGAGAAAATATTGTTGATTACAATGTAATTACGTGTGTTGCTTTTTACTTGCACCCCCCCCCCCACGAGAAAATATTGTTGATTACAATGTAATTACGTGTGTTGCTTTTTACTTGCACCCCCCCCACGAGAAAATATTGTTGATTACAATGTAATTACGTGTGTTGCTTTTTACTTGCACCCCCCCCACGAGAAAATATTGTTGATTACAATGTAATTACGTGTGTTGCTTTTTACTTGCACCCCCCCCCCACGAGAAAATATTGTTGATTACAATGTAATTACGTGTGTTGCTTTTTACTTGCACCCCCCCCACGAGAAAATATTGTTGATTACAATGTAATTACGTGTGTTGAGTTTTACTTGCATCCCCCCCACGAGAAAATATTGTTGATTACAATGTAATTACGTGTGTTGCTTTTTACTTGCACCCCCCCACGAGAAAATATTGTTGATTACAATGTAATTACGTGTGTTGCTTTTTACTTGCACCCCCCCCCCCCACGAGAAAATATTGTTGATTACAATGTAATTACGTTTGTTGCTTTTTACTTGCACCCCCCACGAGAAAATATTGTTGATTACAATGTAATTACGTGTGTTGATTTTTACTTGAACCCCCCCCCCCACGAGAAAATATTGTTGATTACAATGTAATTACGTGTGTTGCTTTTTACTTGCACCCCCCCACGAGAAAATATTGTTGATTACAATGTAATTACGTGTGTTGCTTTTTACTTGCACCCCCCCCCACGAGAAAATATTGTTGATTACAATGTAATTACGTGTGTTGCTTTTTACTTGCACCCCCCCACGAGAAAATATTGTTGATTACAATGTAATTACGTGTGTTGCTTTTTACTTGCACCCCCCCCCCCCCACGAGAAAATATTGTTGATTACAATGTAATTACGTGTGTTGCTTTTTACTTGCATCCCCCCCCACGAGAAAATATTGTTGATTACAATGTAATTACGTGTGTTGCTTTTTACTTGCACCCCCCCCCCCCACGAGAAAATATTGTTGATTACAATGTAATTACGTGTGTTGCTTTTTACTTGCACCCCCCACGAGAAAATATTGTTGATTACAATGTAATTACGTGTGTTGCTTTTTACTTGCACCCCCCCCCACGAGAAAATATTGTTGATTACAATGTAATTACGTGTGTTGCTTTTTACTTGCACCCCCCCACGTGAAAACATTGTTGATTACAATGTAATTACGTGTGTTGCTTTTTACTTGCACCCCCCACGAGAAAATATTGTTGATTACAATGTAATTACGTGTGTTGCTTTTTACTTGCACCCCCCCCCCACGAGAAAATATTGTTGATTACAATGTAATTACGTGTGTTGTTTTTTACTTGCACCCCCCACGAGAAAATATTGTTGATTACAATGTAATTACGTGTGTTGCTTTTTACTTGCACCCCCCCCACGAGAAAATATTGTTGATTACAATGTAATTACGTGTGTTGCTTTTTACTTGCACCCCCCACGAGAAAATATTGTTGATTACAATGTAATTACGTGTGTTGCTTTTTACTTGCACCCCCCCCCCCCCACGAGAAAATATTGTTGATTACAATGTAATTACGTGTGTTGCTTTTTACTTGCACCCCCCCACGAGAAAATATTGTTGATTACAATGTAATTACGTGTGTTGCTTTTTACTTGCATCCCCCCACGAGAAAATATTGTTGATTACAATGTAATTACGTGTGTTGCCTTTTTCTTGCACCCCCCCACGAGAAAATATTGTTGATTACAATGTAATTACGTGTGTTGCTTTTTACTTGCACCCCCCCACGAGAAAATATTGTTGATTACAATGTAATTACGTGTGTTGCTTTTTACTTGCACCCCCCCACGAGAAAATATTGTTGATTACAATGTAATTACGTGTGTTGCTTTTTACTTGCACCCCCCCCACGAGAAAATATTGTTGATTACAATGTAATTACGTGTGTTGCTTTTTACTTGCATCCCCCCCACGAGAAAATATTGTTGATTACAATGTAATTACGTGTGTTGTTTTTTACTTGCATCCCCCCCACGAGAAAATATTGTTGATTACAATGTAATTACGTGTGTTGCTTTTTACTTGCACCCCCCCACGAGAAAATATTGTTGATTACAATGTAATTACGTGTGTTGCTTTTTACTTGCACCCCCCCCCCCACGAGAAAATATTGTTGATTACAATGTAATTACGTGTGTTGCTTTTTACTTGCACCCCCCCCCCACGAGAAAATATTGTTGATTACAATGTAATTACGTGTGTTGCTTTTTACTTGCACCCCACCCCCACGAGAAAATATTGTTGATTACAATGTAATTACGTGTGTTGCTTTTTACTTGCACCCCCCCACGAGAAAATATTGTTGATTACAATGTAATTACGTGTGTTGCTTTTTACTTGCACCCCCCCCCCCCACGAGAAAATATTGTTTATTACAATGTAATTACGTGTGTTGCTTTTTACTTGCACCCCCCCCCCCACGAGAAAATATTGTTGATTACAATGTAATTACGTGTGTTGCTTTTTACTTGCACCCCCCCACGAGAAAATATTGTTGATTACAATGTAATTACGTGTGTTGCTTTTTACTTGCACCCCACCACGAGAAAATATTGTTGATTACAATGTAATTACGTGTGTTGCTTTTTACTTGCACCCCCCCCCCACGAGAAAATATTGTTGATTACAATGTAATTACGTGTGTTGCTTTTTACTTGCACCCCCCCCACGAGAAAATATTGTTGATTACAATGTAATTACGTGTGTTGCTTTTTACTTGCACCCCCCCCACGAGAAAATATTGTTGATTACAATGTAATTACGTGTGTTGCTTTTTACTTGCACCCCCCCCCCACGAGAAAATATTGTTGATTACAATGTAATTACGTGTGTTGCTTTTTACTTGCACCCCCCCCACGAGAAAATATTGTTGATTACAATGTAATTACGTGTGTTGAGTTTTACTTGCATCCCCCCCACGAGAAAATATTGTTGATTACAATGTAATTACGTGTGTTGCTTTTTACTTGCACCCCCCCACGAGAAAATATTGTTGATTACAATGTAATTACGTGTGTTGCTTTTTACTTGCACCCCCCCCCCCACGAGAAAATATTGTTGATTACAATGTAATTACGTTTGTTGCTTTTTACTTGCACCCCCCACGAGAAAATATTGTTGATTACAATGTAATTACGTGTGTTGATTTTTACTTGAACCCCCCCCCCCCCACGAGAAAATATTGTTGATTACAATGTAATTACGTGTGTTGCTTTTTACTTGCACCCCCCCACGAGAAAATATTGTTGATTACAATGTAATTACGTGTGTTGCTTTTTACTTGCACCCCCCCCCACGAGAAAATATTGTTGATTACAATGTAATTACGTGTGTTGCTTTTTACTTGCACCCCCCCACGAGAAAATATTGTTGATTACAATGTAATTACGTGTGTTGCTTTTTACTTGCACCCCCCCCCCCACGAGAAAATATTGTTGATTACAATGTAATTACGTGTGTTGCTTTTTACTTGCATCCCCCCCCACGAGAAAATATTGTTGATTACAATGTAATTACGTGTGTTGCTTTTTACTTGCACCCCCCCCCCACGAGAAAATATTGTTGATTACAATGTAATTACGTGTGTTGCTTTTTACTTGCACCCCCCACGAGAAAATATTGTTGATTACAATGTAATTACGTGTGTTGCTTTTTACTTGCACCCCCCCCCACGAGAAAATATTGTTGATTACAATGTAATTACGTGTGTTGCTTTTTACTTGCACCCCCCCACGTGAAAACATTGTTGATTACAATGTAATTACGTGTGTTGCTTTTTACTTGCACCCCCCACGAGAAAATATTGTTGATTACAATGTAATTACGTGTGTTGCTTTTTACTTGCACCCCCCCCCACGAGAAAATATTGTTGATTACAATGTAATTACGTGTGTTGCTTTTTACTTGCACCCCCCCACGAGAAAATATTGTTGATTACAATGTAATTACGTGTGTTGCTTTTTACTTGCACCCCCCCACGAGAAAATATTGTTGATTACAATGTAATTACGTGTGTTGTTTTTTACTTGCACCCCCCACGAGAAAATATTGTTGATTACAATGTAATTACGTGTGTTGCTTTTTACTTGCACCCCCCCCACGAGAAAATATTGTTGATTACAATGTAATTACGTGTGTTGCTTTTTACTTGCACCCCCCACGAGAAAATATTGTTGATTACAATGTAATTACGTGTGTTGCTTTTTACTTGCACCCCCCCCCCCACGAGAAAATATTGTTGATTACAATGTAATTACGTGTGTTGCTTTTTACTTGCACCCCCCCACGAGAAAATATTGTTGATTACAATGTAATTACGTGTGTTGCTTTTTACTTGCATCCCCCCACGAGAAAATATTGTTGATTACAATGTAATTACGTGTGTTGCCTTTTTCTTGCACCCCCCCACGAGAAAATATTGTTGATTACAATGTAATTACGTGTGTTGCTTTTTACTTGCACCCCCCACGAGAAAATATTGTTGATTACAATGTAATTACGTGTGTTGCTTTTTACTTGCACCCCCTCCCCACGAGAAAATAGTGTTGATTACAATGTAATTACGTGTGTTGCTTTTTACTTGCACCCCCCCACGAGAAAATATTGTTGATTACAATGTAATTACGTGTGTTGCTTTTTACTTGCACCCCCCCACGAGAAAATATTGTTGATTACAATGTAATTACGTGTGTTGCTTTTTACTTGCACCCCCCCCACGAGAAAATATTGTTGATTACAATGTAATTACGTGTGTTGCTTTTTACTTGCACCCCCCCCCACGAGAAAATATTGTTGATTACAATGTAATTACGTGTGTTGCTTTTTACTTGCACCCCCCCACGAGAAAATATTGTTGATTACAATGTAATTACGTGTGTTGTTTTTTACTTGCACCCCCCACGAGAAAATATTGTTGATTACAATGTAATTACGTGTGTTGCTTTTTACTTGCACCCCCCCCCCCCACGAGAAAATATTGTTGATTACAATGTAATTACGTGTGTTGCTTTTTACTTGCACCCCCCACGAGAAAATATTGTTGATTACAATGTAATTACGTGTGTTGCTTTTTACTTGCACCCCCCCACGAGAAAATATTGTTGATTACAATGTAATTACGTGTGTTGCTTTTTACTTGCACCCCCCCACGAGAAAATATTGTTGATTACAATATAATTACGTGTGTTGCTTTTTACTTGCATCCCCCCCCACGAGAAAATATTGTTGATTACAATGTAATTACGTGTGTTGCTTTTTACTTGCACCCCCCCACGAGAAAATATTGTTGATTACAATGTAATTACGTGTGTTGCTTTTTACTTGCACCCCCCACGAGAAAATATTGTTGATTACAATGTAATTACGTGTGTTGCTTTTTACTTGCACCCCCCCCCCCCGAGAAAATATTGTTGATTACAATGTAATTACGTGTGTTGCTTTTTACTTGCACCCCCCACGTGAAAATATTGTTGATTACAATGTAATTACGTGTGTTGCTTTTTACTTGCACCCCCTCCCCACGAGAAAATATTGTTGATTACAATGTAATTACGTGTGTTGCTTTTTACTTGCACCCCCCCCCCCCGAGAAAATATTGTTGATTACAATGTAATTACGTGTGTTGCTTTTTACTTGCACCCCCCACGTGAAAATATTGTTGATTACAATGTAATTACGTGTGTTGCTTTTTACTTGCACACCCCCCCACGAGAAAATATTGTTGATTACAATGTAATTACGTGTGTTGCTTTTTACTTGCACCCTCCCACGAGAAAATATTGTTGATTACAATGTAATTACGTGTGTTGCTTTTTACTTGCACCCCCCCCCACGAGAAAATATTGTTGATTACAATGTAATTACGTGTGTTGCTTTTTACTTGCACCCCCCCCCCACGAGAAAATATTGTTGATTACAATGTAATTACGTGTGTTGCTTTTTACTTGCACCCCCCCCACGAGAAAATATTGTTGATTACAATGTAATTACGTGTGTTGCTTTTTCCTTGCACCCCCCCCCCCACGAGAAAATATTGTTGATTACAATGTAATTACGTGTGTTGCTTTTTACTTGCACCCCCCCCACGAGAAAATATTGTTGATTACAATGTATTTACGTGTGTTGCTTTTTACTTGCACCCCCCCCCACGAGAAAATATTGTTGATTACAATGTAATTACGTGTGTTGCTTTTTACTTGCACCCCCCCACGAGAAAATATTGTTGATTACAATGTAATTACGTGTGTTGCTTTTTACTTGCACCCCCCCACGAGAAAATATTGTTGATTACAATGTAATTACGTGTGTTGCTTTTTACTTGCATCCCCCCCCACGAGAAAATATTGTTGATTACAATGTAATTACGTGTGTTGCTTTTTACTTGCACCCCCCCACGAGAAAATATTGTTGATTACAATGTAATTACGTGTGTTGCTTTTTACTTGCACCCCCCCACGAGAAAATATTGTTGATTACAATGTAATTACGTGTGTTGCTTTTTACTTGCACCCCCTCCCCACGAGAAAATAGTGTTGATTACAATGTAATTACGTGTGTTGCTTTTTACTTGCACCCCCCCCACGAGAAAATATTGTTGATTACAATGTAATTACGTGTGTTGCTTTTTACTTGCACCCCCCCCCCACGAGAAAATATTGTTGATTACAATGTAATTACGTGTGTTGCTTTTTACTTGCATTCCCCCCCACGAGAAAATATTGTTGATTACAATGTAATTACGTGTGTTGTTTTTTACTTGCATCCTCCCCCACGAGAAAATATTGTTGATTACAATGTAATTACGTGTGTTGCTTTTTACTTGCACCCCCCCCACGAGAAAATATTGTTGATTACAATGTAATTACGTGTGTTGCTTTTTACTTGCACCCCCCCCCACGAGAAAATATTGTTGATTACAATGTAATTACGTGTGTTGCTTTTTACTTGCACCCCCCCACGAGAAAATATTGTTGATTACAATGTAATTACGTGTGTTGCTTTTTACTTGCACCCCCCCCCCCACGAGAAAATATTGTTGATTACAATGTAATTACGTGTGTTGCTTTTTACTTGCACCCCCCCCACGAGAAAATATTGTTGATTACAATGTAATTACGTGTGTTGCTTTTTACTTGCACCCCCCCCCCACGAGAAAATATTGTTGATTACAATGTAATTACGTGTGTTGCTTTTTACTTGCACCCCCCCCCCACGAGAAAATATTGTTGATTACAATGTAATTACGTGTGTTGCTTTTTACTTGCATCCCCCCCACGAGAAAATATTGTTGATTACAATGTAATTACGTGTGTTGTTTTTTACTTGCATCCCCCCCACGAGAAAATATTGTTGATTACAATGTAATTACGTGTGTTGCTTTTTACTTGCATCCCCCCCCACGAGAAAATATTGTTGATTACAATGTAATTACGTGTGTTGCTTTTTACTTCCACCCCCCCCCCCACGAGAAAATATTGTTGATTACAATGTAATTACGTGTGTTGCTTTTTACTGGCATCCCCCCACGAGGGCAAAAATAGACACAAAGTACGTTTTTTTATATGGGGAAAACTCATCTTCAAAAAAGGGCCACTTTGGATTAAAACCAAGACAAGAAATTCCTCAGTCTAGAACGAGTTCTCCTCTACTGACTGAGGACAGAAAACGTAAAGTCTACGATGCGAACAGATAATTCTAAAAATGCAAAACTATTTGGAAATAAATATATAAAGTTATTTTATTGTCACTTTTCACTTGTTTTAAATTCTATTTCTTGTCATTAAATGAAGTTTTAAGTGTTCAGAATGTAACTTTAATTCAATGTTTTAATCGCTGTCTTTTTTCTAGCACCAAAAATATTTGAACTGTTTTCGAATTGTATTGCGCACAAGAAAAACGTTTCAACACAAAAATAAACTTTTTATACAAAAAGAAACGCGTTTTTACGGAATTACTAGTTTATATTATTTTATGACAGACGATGACTAAGCATAAAAGTTCAATTTTATATACGTTCAAAAATAAATTAGAATGTTGTATCAGGACAAACAAAACGGTTTATTTTATGTAGATCTGTTATTGTGTAAAAACATATTACATATTTTAGGGAAAACAATTATTTACTTTTTTATTTAAGCTTTTTTTATCAAGACAGATTTATCAACCATCGTGAATGTTAGTCTATAAGTTGTTTTTATAGTTTGACTTTCAAATCACTATCAGACTTCCATCTTGAAAACGACAACAGCACAACTATTAGTATCTTTTGTTTAATACCAAACAACTAGATCAAAGATGAAATAGTTTCAGACAGAAATGGCCAGTCTAACACCCACGTATTGGCGTGTAACAACCTTTCTTTTCAAAGCGTCTTGTTTATCTGTTTAGTATAAACCAACCACTGTGACGTCATCAGATAACCCCGACTCGGTGACCAGATATTATTACTGTAAGTTATGGTAAATCTCTCGTAACTGTAATTAGGTTACAATGACAGGCCAAACTTTATAATGAATCCCTGTTCAAAAAACACAGAAATAAACATTGAACATTTCTAACACCACTGTTTTATCTCAGATGTCTAAGATTCAACTTTCCGTGACCTTTAAATCCGTCATTTTATATTCAGTTGATCTCTACAGTTGATCTCTAAAGTTGATCTCTACAGTTGATCTCTACACACGCAAATAAGTTGCCCATGCATGCAAATTAGTTCGAACTATAAAAACCTGCCATTATGAATATGAATTCTTTTTTCTCTTTAAAAAAGGTTGCCCTACACGCGAAGCATCTAATACGCTTTGAATCTGATAAGTGTTCATTGTCATCTTTATTACTACAAAAATAGGAAAGTTAATATAGAAATGTGAATAAAGAGTTCAGAGATAAGAACAAAGGTTCTCAGTGTTTTCAGGATAATGCAGCGTATGCCTCTAGATTAAATACAATAAATGTACGCAAATGTATTTCGATTAATATCATTCTACTTGCACAACCTCACACCGAATCGTTGCTGAGTACACCCTTCGACCTCCACCAGACGAATTGAATGTTATAAAATGTAAAAATACGAATAAAAAGGTAATACGCTGTTATGAGATTATCACAAAAGGGCACAGAGTTTCTCATTCAGTCGCGTTATTGAGTCATTTGTATGCTGAAGCCGTACATATGTTTTGCATTCGACCAGCTTTCTATTGAAATACGATGTGTATCAGAATAATCCACAAATATTTACAATCACAGAACTCAAGGTAGCCATCATTCAGCATATCCGTCACATAACAATGGGAGATTGCGTCAGGCTAATTTTAGGAAATAAATTGCTTAATATTTATGTTAAATATATATAATTGTTTATATGAAAAGTGAAATAGATAGAGCAATGTATATGTTTTTATTAATGTCGTAATCTGCTGCTGCTGCTGTTGGAGGTCATTGTTAAAAAGTCTCCATTTTAACAATCTTCCTAGTAGGATAAATTATTTTCTGATGAGAATTAAATCGAAATACATATAATTGTTCTGATGAACATGGTGGCATGATCCACAAGAATAACCGATTATTCAGAATGAAATATGTATTTTGTAGGAAGACATGATCCACAAGAATAACCGATTATTCAGAATGAAATATGTATTTTGTAGGAAGACACGTATCGATGAGAAAGATCGATAATCTCACTGGCTTTAATTTATTATGAAGAAAATTTTGTATAATTATATTTTATTTGAAACTTGATAATGACATAGTTAAAGAAATATGTTTTTCGATTTTTTAACAATTTTTTTTATATATTGTGTCGCAAAAATTATAATTTATTTCGGTTTCTGCGATTGTTTCCATCAGAAAAAGAACAATTCTCCCCTCTATTAAATAAAAGTTAATTTTTAAACTTGTCTACTTTTTAAGAAATTTGATAACGATAACTAGTTGTTAGAAAAGAAATTAAACTCAAATGATTTTTGTTTTTTCATTAAAATCAAATGATTTTTGTTTTTTCATTAAATCAAATGATTTTTGTTTTTTCATTAAAATCAAATGATTTTTGTTTTTTTCATTAAACTGCATTTGCGATTTTTTCTAATCTTTCGTCATCATTTAAACAAAAATTACCTAACCGATACGAACATTTCATTTTCGAGAAAATAATTATAAAATGTGTTTACGCTTTTTTTAACATAGTTTCAGGAAATGATAAGCTTCGTTGCAACAGAAGGGCTATAGCTATAGAATACTCATTTCTTCAGAAAATCATACATTCTTTCCTATTGTTTTATTTCAAGTAAATATGTGTTTCAATATATTCTTACTATTGCTTTTTTAAACTAGCAGAACCCCGTGGAAATTTCACCGTGGCTAACCCTAACCCTAACCTTAACCCTAACCCTAACCCTAACCTTAACCCTAACCCTAACCCTAACCCTAACCCTAACCCCATGGAAATTTCACCGTGGCTAACCCTAACCTTAACCCTAACCCTAACCCTAACCATAACCATAACCTGTAAAAAACTTGTCATCTCTACATATTTTTTAACAAATAAAACGAACGTTTTAACATTTTAATCATGTTATCAATTGTAATGATTTAAACCTTCTTAAAATACATTAATACCTATCAGGGCTACCCGGCGTTTTCTGGGAATGCAGCTTAGCTAACAGAAATTGAACTTAGCTTCCCGATTCCACAGCCCTCGTCGAAAATCATAAGTATTTTACCAACTGCTGAAAATATATTTTTTTAAACTTAGAATATTTTGTAGATCTTTTACTCACTCAAGAGAATGGAATTCGTTCATCTCATCCAGTATTTGCATACAAATATTTTTTCTTTTATATTTCTATCTCACATAAACTCACATTGATAGCTGTACCCCATTCCGCGATGCATTCCACAGTGGTGTTTATTATGCATGTTGTATAGTCGAACCATACCCTAACCCTATGCATGTCTAGATAGTAGGTCAAAGGCGTGTTCGTGCACTGCGTGTAATTGATGGGCTATTTTTTTGCAAACGCATTTTTCCTTTTTTGGCATCAATATTCCCCGAAAATAATGTTGAAACACTATTCTCGTCAAATCACAGAAGTTAGTCAATAGTGAGTCTGGTTTGTACATAGAATGGTGTCTGCTTTAGAATACTAGGTGGCATGAGAAATATACTTCACCTACTTGTAAAAATACTAAGAGTGGCTTTTCGGTAAGGTTAGGGTTAACGTTGGGGTTGCAGTTTTATATAATATATGTTATATATGTTTCTTTTTTATGTACTTGTCACGCTTCCACTCACAAGTATTCTGGGGTTTATTGATTTACTATAAAATGGCAGAGCCAAATGTGTTTTCATCATGAACAAATAAACAAGTCATTTTTAGAAAATGTTTTTTTATTATATCAGGTGTTTATGTAAGTACTAGAAATAAATGCAAATCGTTGCATCACCCATTGAGTTCGTGATAGACTGTTTAGAACAGGAAAAGGTGACTTTGCAAAGCCAGTTAATATTTTTAGATGAAAAGACGAAATCTAAAATTAATCTCTTTCTGCTCCCTATATCCCCTCTTTCCTTCTACAGCTACGAGTTAAATGTATTACTACTCGTGGTGCTATGCCCTTTGTTTATAATGGACTATTTCAATCTTTTTATTCTTTCCTTTTTTTGTTAATGTCGGCTGTTGATAAACAGAGACGGGAGTGAAAGTGATAGATGACGTATAAACTAAGAGCGGATGAAAGTGATAGAAATGTTGTAAGGTATCACTTAGTTAATTGCAAATTACAGCGAATTAGAACAGTTAAAATGAAAGTTGTTTAATTAGATAACTCAATCCCAAAAGAGGGAGGGGTAGAAAGTAGACCATGAGTTTACTTTCGTTAGCCTCGTAACTCTCGCTTCCATTATTTGTCCTTTAGTCCTCACATTCTATGATCGATGTTTCTGACAAAGGGGAGAGAATTGCTGTTTTCTGGGTCGGAATCTATCTATACAACACTTATCGTTGCCTAGTTTTTTACCTTGAAGTAGTCTACTTTTTAAGATCGTTACATCGATTGGGGTTATGCCTTCTCTGGAGCGATTTCCATGAAATAAAACTGAGGAATATTTTAGCATGTACATATTTTATGTGATTAAAATATATAAGAAAAACTCTTTACGGAAACAAACGTTGATTAACTCAGTTTTAATATAATAATAAATTACAATTGTGTATAATTATTTTGTTTTTTAATACGTGCAATCAATTTGCCAGTCGTGGTATTTAAGTTCCAGTGTGCATTGTTAAAGAAATGGATATCATTGTGGACTATGGAATCGTGGCGAGTTCAAATCGTTTGGGATCAATTGAAGTCGTTTCCGTCCTATTACTGTTGGGGAATGTATAAATCCACAACCACACATGAGTAAAAGAGCAACGTTTGTTCAATTAATCGTTATAAATGTGACTTGTGCCGACTTACTTGCCTCCTCACGAGGGCAAAGTTAGACAAAATGGTGGATGTTTAATGGGATTGTTATCCAAAGTTAGACAAAATGGTGGATGGTTAATGGGATTGTTATCCAGCAACCCCAAAAGGAGCAGTCTGGATGGGACAAAGATAAAAATTAAACTAGTCGAGAAGGATTTCTAATCTGACTGATGGCAAAACAGATACTACACTTTGAATCATTTATTTACAAATAAAATAAAAAGATTATATTTCATTTACAAATTAGACACAGCGCTATTAAAAGCATAGGGAGTGGAAGGGAGCGGTGATCATCCTCTGTATATCTTAACCTGACCTACTTTAGCTCATTCATCCAAATAATGTTTCTTTTAATCTTTCATCATTTGTTCATCACATCATCACATTCACTTCAGTAATCGCCACAATACCACCATTGCTCTTAAAAAATCCCACTTGTTTAAATTTAATTGTGTTTAACACACACACAACCACACACACATCATATATATATATATATATATATATATATATATATATATATATATATATATATATATATATATATATATATATAATTCTTGTCTTCGTTTGATAGAAAAATCCAACAGATCTCGCTTACTTCATAATAAGAGCATAATATTCATTTATTCTAATATATAAAGTAGAGACGTTATTTCCCCTGTAACTTCTCGGAGTATAGGAAAATAACCACATGCATCACAGGCTACTAAACTCACATCTATACTACACTTATTTACTCGAGCGTGTTTTAGTAAATTTGTTATTATTTTTTTCTACCTAACACTAAATATTACATTTGGCCCACCATCTACGTCTCTCCGAAAAACCAACTCCATATAGGTTGTAGCAAAAACTGTTCTCTCTAACAATTCCGTACTGTCATTCTACTCATCGACACCGGGAACTAATAAGCACAGTTTCATTTTCACAAAACACCTAGTTCTTATTCATTATTTGCCTGGTATTAATTTACTACCTAATATAAAGAAATACGCAATGACTTAATGACCGCTCCCGTTCACTCCGATGATTTTCCGCGAATATCAGATTACGTTATTTCAAATTCTACCTATGACTTCTACATTTATATTCATTCCGGAATTAAGCGAATGAAATTAACGAACACAGTTCCTGCAACATTTATTCATTCAACATGGCGGCTACAATTTCTTGATCGAATCGAATTCCTATTTAATTCAATAAGCACCAAGATACTGGTAGACCCCGATACATTTACATTTTCAAAATCATACACCTTTAACACGCATATTATAGAAAACTTGCCCAAATCCAGTCATTTTCATCATCTACAAACGACATAAACCGTGTCATTGCGGAATCTTAACATAACACGCATGCCCATAATCAAGCTTAGCTTAATTGACCTATTTTCACATGAATTTTTAACTCGAAACGGTGGCGCGGTCGTTAGGAAGGCAGGTTTCGTGACCGCCAGTTGCAGCGTTCGATCCCATTCTACTCTACAACTTTTTTCTTCTTTTTTTTAATTTATAGCATTCACCTACACGGTATAGGGGGGGGGGAGAAACAACAATAGACCGTTTCTTTTTTATTCGACGGCATGCAATAAGTAGTACTTTCTCCCGTGCAACGCCGGGCGACGGGTTCCGCTAGTTTATAATATTAGAGAAGATCAGAACAAATCAACATGGTATCAGAGGTGTCAAGCCGGGAGGGCGAACCCAGATGAAAACCAGCGTTCTTTTTAGTTTTATTCATACTAGAAAATATATGCGACCGGAGGGGGCATATTTTTCCTAGTTGTTTTATTTAATTGCTCAGTAAAAAGAGTGTGTTTGTTTTTTACAACAAAAAAAAGGAATTCACCCCATCCTTTATTTTTATAAATAAAACACGTGATAAGAAAAACATAGTTTTTAAACAAAATTTACCCTTTGCGACGTAAAAAGTAAAACAAAAAATCCTAAACTCACTTATGGTCGTAAAAAGATAATATTTGAAGTTTTTCAAATCGAAAAAAAAAGGTGTATCTAAAATAAAATCTACAATTTAAAAAATAAGATACAGTTATCTAATTGCTCAGTAAAATGTGTTTAATTTTTCTTACAAAAAAAATAGTAATTTTTTAATCAATTATTTCTTAAATAAAATTATTTGATTCATTAAATTTGTGCTTTAAAACATAATTTCTAACAATATTTAAAAAAAAAGAAAAAAAACCCAAACCGTTTTAATAAAAAAATCAAAGTAATTATATCATTTTGGAGCGACTTTTACAATAAATTTCAGATAATCTGTTGTTTACATGTCATTAGTCAAGTAACGCGACACTCTCTTGTGTGTGTGTGTGTGTGTGTGTGTGTGTCTCTCTCTCTCTCCCCCTCTCTCTGTCTTTCTTGAACTAGAACTTTCTGTGCGTTCGAAATAGAACATTATACTTAATAATCAGAAGGCGGATAAGACATATACTACATTACCCCCCCCCCCTAAAAAGAGAAGGTATTGCCTGGGAGGATGGTATAATGACAACAGAACAGAAACTACACTACCTCCCGTCTCAAAAAAAGTAAAAGAAAAGGTAATCCCTGGGAGGGTAGTATAATGCCCACAGAACAAATACTACATCCCCTCCCCAAAAAGAAGGGAATAATGCCTGGGAGGATGGTATAATGACAACAGAACCGATACTGCACTACCTCTACACCTCTCAGAAAAGGAGGATGGAATGCCTGGGAGATTGGTATAATGACAACAGAACAGATACAACACTACCTCCACACCTCTCAAAAAAGGAGGAGGTAATACCTGGGAGGATGGTATCATAACAACAGAACAGATACTACACTACCTCTACACCTTACAGAAAAGGGGGATGGAATGCCTGGGAGGTTGGTATAATGACAACAGAACATGTACTACACTACCGCCGCATCTCTCAAAAAAGGAGGAGGCAATGCTTGGGAGCGTTGTTATCATGACAATACTAGTCTACCTCTACACCTCTCAAAAAAGAGGAAGTAATACTTGGGAGGATGCTAACATGATTACAGAACATGTACTACACTACCGCCACATCTCTTAAAAAAGTGGGGAAGCAATGCCTGGGAGGACAGTATCATGACAAAACAACCGATACTACACAACTTCAACACCTCTCAATCAAAGAGGACGTAATGCCTGTGAGGATGGTAACATGACAACAGAACAGATACTACACTATCTTCACACCTCTCAAAAAAGGAAGAGGTAATGCCTGGGAGGGTGGTATCATGACAACAGAGCAGATACTACACTACACTATGCCCCTGAATTGAGCATTTAAAGATAGTACATTAGTCTGAAATATTATGAAATAGTATAGTATATACTAAGTACAATAGTCTTAAATAGTATAGTTTTGGCAGACAGATACATAATCTCCATTATTAATAGATTTATGAATAAATCTTTCACCAACTCTCTTCAGATAAATATGACTGCAGAAAGTAGGTGAGTGATGCACACACACACACACATGTGTGAAATAAATTTCTAGAACGGAAATCCGGGTATGAGAGCTCAATGTAATAAACAGAGCAAGAATAAAATAAAGTAACACGGAATCACATAATCACCGGTGCAATAATTTATTTTAATCTTCCGGCATTGTCAAGCATCAAAGTGAGGTGATTACATTTTTGAAAATGAGAAAAAGAAAATTCACACTCACCAATTAAATATACATATAGAAAGAGCGACAACATATCAAATACATATTCTGAGAGAGGGGGAATAAGTTACTTAAGACGTAAATTGAGGAGGAGGAGATTGGAAACATATTTAATATATAATTTTAAAGAGGGGAAGTTACACGATTTATAACGGAAGGCAATACAGAGAAGGGGGAAAGAGAGCAATATATATAGAAGGCGGGGAAATTTTAAGATTTACCAACGACGTTATATAGGGGACCGGGAAGATAGTCAAGGTATCTCAGAAAACAGGTCAACCTGTCTATGTATCCACCACCTAACCGCCCAACTCCAAAGAAGTCTCTGAAAGCTGTGAATCAGTCAACTGTCTGGCGACTGAGAAAACTGCTCGGGTTGGGAGGATATTTGAAAGAAAAGATCTGAAAATAGACAATTAGACAACCAAGGTCAGAGACCATGTCACATATATATATATATATATATATATATATATATATATATATATATATATATATATATAAATAATATTTGTTATTGTTTATATTTTAAGCTATGGACGTATACGTTTCGTCTCTTTTCAATCAAGACTCATCAGCATAGAAGTACGACTATTCACCACCGGTCACACGATTCGAAACCCTGGACTACAAGTATTTTTCAACCTACAGTCCAACGTCGCTATATATATATATATATATATATATATATATATATATATATATATACATATATATATATATATATATATATATATATCCAGTCCACACCAATCCAAAAATAAAACAATTTAATTCACCCTAAAAATTAATGTTCTTTCTAAAGAAAACAATGGTAAATCCATATCATTTTAAATAAATTATTTGATTATATGATAATAATAATAAACTTTAAAAATTTTATTGGTAATATCATTAATAGCTTATTTGATTAATTAAAATAAATCATTAGATTATATGATATTAATAATACTAATAATAATCATAAGATTTAAGAAAATATTGGCAATATTATTAATAGCTATAAAAAATATATAAAAATATATATCAGCTATAAAAATATATAAAAAATATAAAATATATAATAATTATATATAATCATAACATATATACACATACATACGCACACACCCACATATATATCCATACATATACACAATATATATACATATATACATATATACATACACACACATACACATACATATACACACATACACACATATACATATATATACATACATGCATATGTACATATACATACATATATACCAACACATGCATATACATATACATACACGCATACACACCTATATACACACATATACATGTAAATATATATTATAATGTAGATCCTAATACTAATAATTATAATAGTATTTAGTCATGTTGCAATAAAGAAATACATAGATAAAGAATCTATAAAGAGGGTTAAAGGATAAGAACAATCTAGTCAGACCCAATTCAGTATCTCCACCGCTACTGATCTAAATGAATCTCGGATTGTGAGTTGTTGGTTATTTTAAATTTACATTTATGCGTGCACTTCGCCATTAGTTCATCTCTTTTATTCAGAAGATTATCAGGATTCTTATTTTGTCCTCCAAACAAAAATTGCACCTTTGCCTAAATCCATTCGGAATGTTAGAATAACATAAGATTGACCAAGAAACCACTGGTGTTCGGTTTTCATTTTTCAGTAGCCACCATTGTTTCGCTAACTCCGTTTTGTTCTTACGTCCTGGATTTACAAATGAGTGTTTCCAGTTTCCCGCGGAAACGTCGATGTATACTTTCTTATCCCTGTTGTTATCTTCCGGACATATTGTGGCCTTATAAAGTACGCACTCTAATTTAGAGTTGCCGTCTAGTTGGCATTCATTCTTCACCTGACAATTACACGTATTTACTTTAGCCTTAATGTTATTAGAATTATTTAATATTTTCTGATTATGTGTACTAATAATCCTATCCATGTTCTTGATACAAGAGCAACTAATTTTAATAGTTTTTCTGTTGAATATCTTACTTAGTGGATTGTTCGCGTTAAAATGCTTGTCTATTATTAGGTTCAAGAACACTTTACCGATGTTGATGTTGGATAGTTGACAGTAAGGTGGGTTGAATATATGTATATATATATATATACAGAATTCACTCCTAAACTTATTAACCGATCATTATGAATTTGGGAATACAGCTGCTAGGCGTAAAAGGCTCATAATGTGGGTTATATTGAGTTTCATTTAGTTTTATACGAAAACGTATGAAGGGGGTGGAGGTCCTTCAGTAAAATTCATACACCTCCGGTTTTTGTTAAATTTCTTCAATAAGTATTAGAAATCACTTGGTAAATATTTCCTAGATTTCAGTTTCTTTGGGGTATTTTAAATGTTTAATGGGGCATTATGTAGGCACACTCTTACATTTGAAAATTGAAATACTCTAGATTTGCATTTGATCCATAGTCATTAGACGCCAATTACACAGGATTCCATTAATTTGATAAGCCTTAAATTTTAGACATTTCATGGATTAAACTAATGTAATGAGTTTTGATCAAAATTGCAATAAAATTCTAGACATAAAGTTTAGTACCATTATATTTTGATGTTAACCTCCATAAGAAGACATATATGTAGCGCAAAACTGTTCTATTCGGTGAATTAATTTTCCCTGTCCTGGGACTGGTATTCTTCTAGTATATTTATATGTACATACAATATTTAAATCTTAGCCTGAAGGCCAGATGGGTGGGTTCTTACCACTGAGGCACCATTGTGCACTTTAATAAAGGAAAGAGGGGCAGACGCTCCCGTACCTTCAAAGCAATCCACAACATACTGTTTTTGCATTAAATGATTCACGAGGGTCGATATGCCGTAAAAAAGAAAAGGCAAAACCAAGTAGCGATACTTCTAATATAATGTCATTTATTGCACACACTGTGTAGGATTACATCATGCATGCACTTGTCGACATTGAAGCGGGCCGATCTGTGGGTTGGGCTTGGCAGTGATTCGGGGTGATTGTCGAAAAGAAAATAGACAGAGTCTAAAAAAGCTTTTAACTTCAAAACTTCCTGTTATCATTCAGACGCATCTGTTCCAGGTTTCGCGGAAGGAAGTTAAACGTTTTGCTCATTCGTACCTAATAACCCTATTCCTGTTCAAGAAAAGTCTGTTCTGGCGTAAGGCTTGTTAATATAAATAGGGAGCACATGCGTCGTTTTCAGCGGAGCGATATTGCATAAGGGTCTGGCTGGCTGATGCCTTCTGGTCAACACGAATATGATACTGTATACGCATGCAGCGCCGGTTATAAGGGCCCCGTCAACTCACCCTAGGAGACGACTCTTTCGAAACATACCAACGAGTTAACTTATTCAATCGGTAGGGATCAAATAATTTTCCAATATTTATCAAGTTTTCAACATGTGTCTCATAAACTATATACACAGACATGAAATAATTAAATAGACATCATTATTATCATTAATAATGAAGACTGCTGTCAGAGAGTCCTGATTGACATGGGCAAGATAATATTAGTTATTTTCACTTGCTGATGAATTGGATAATCACTCGTGGAAAGTGGAATCCCGAGGTTTGAAGCAATTTCACGCTGATTAATCAACCTTCATAGTACCATAAAATATGTCTTATCTGAAATACTTAGAATTCTAACGCTTCTTTTACCGGTGTCATACTTAAATGGTATATAAATAGATATATTTATATCTGAAATCCAAAACATGGCAATTAATATAAGATATCGATATTTAAAACTTTGATTACTTTGTAGCGCTAGCCGTCGGCGAAGGAAGCAGAAACTTTAAACACGTATTAGTTAAATTTGAGAATTGAGCAATAAAGCCGCCAAAATACAGTGCAAATATTTATTTATTTATTTTGGGGTTACATTTTTCAGGAATAAATTTCTTCTTCATAGACGCGAAGTGTTGCCTATTAGTAATATAAATATAACATTTTCTTTCATGAGATACTTTGTTCACTCTGGTTGTTGTCGTGTCCACGTATTGTCATGAAACGGTGTATTTCAAACAGTTCTTAATTAAGAACTTTAACTACACGTGGCATGCCGGGAAATTTAATGAAAATGAAATAGTTCCTCGAAGCATGTTTCAAATACATTCAATCGGAAAATATCTTTCATGACGCCTTGGTGGTGGTTTTCCTCCCTGAAATGTCCTTAATGAGTTCAAGTAGTGGAATTAGGATTTTTATACGATAGGGTAACACATAGTAAGTATCCTATATCTCGACAGAGCGATCACTCATCCATGCATGGAGTATTGTTGTCAAATCTGGGGTGGTGTACCAACTACTAGTCTCTCTCTCTCTCTTTCTCTCTCTCTCTCTCTCTATCTCCCTCTCTCTCTCTCAGACAGGGTCCGAAAAGAACCTGTAATCTAATAGGTCCCACAATGTCCACCAAGCTCCAGCTCCTGTCACATCGCCGCAATGTTGCGTCCCTGTGCTTATTCTACAAGTCTTTCAATGGAATGTTCTCCGATAAACTTGCTGTAAATACCCCTGACCAACCCGACGATCAGCAAAATTCCACCCCTTCACTGTAGATTCGCAGATGCCGGAAAGCTTTCTACTCTATATAAGCTTCTTTCCTCGAACTGCTTGCCTTTGGAATTCTATTCCTGCTTCTTATTTCACCGACTTCGCCAAAATGCAGTAATTTAAATGTAATGTGAACAAACATCTCGCTGCACAACTCCTTACTTAAGATACCCCTATTAATATGGGCCCTAATCTACAGTAGTCGCTTATATTTCAGTTGAAATGTGCCTTGTTTGGGTTGAATATAAGTAAAAGAATCTGTTTTTAATTTCTTGAAAAATATATAATATTCTTTTGGGAGGGATTAAATTAGAATTGTTTTTATTGCGCCCCACCCCGCTTCAAGTCCAATTCTTTCTAACCGTGGTAACGTTGTAGTGTCAGAGATAGCCGGCTAAAATGGCGCCGGTGAAAATGAAGGCCGATCGTTCTCTGTTCGTCTCTGCCTCTGCGCGTAGCAAGCCAGGGCGTGTCAGACACGGAACCACAGATCCATCGAGTGACGATACCAACGTCGGTTCTTCGCGTGTGTACCCGCTATTTTCTCGACTTCATAAGCAACAGCTGGGCTGTGCTCATCTCGGTGTTGCAGGTAAACAATCACAATCTTGCAGGTATAACAAATAGTACTTCACGCAGACCAGACAATCCTGAGACACAAGATTCGTGGACTATATGCAATACTAATGGCATAACACAATCGTCTTGCCCGCTTACCCGATAGAGTACCAATCATTTTGATCTCCGTTTATCTCACTAAAATATCTCATACCTAAAGATGTACCCAAAAGTCCTGCTATGTGAATCGCGCTGTAACGTTGAGGTTGAAAATATAGAAAGATTCAGTAAGGCCGGATATTCAATTATTTGTCATACTCTTAATGCGTTCGCTGTATCAACAGCAAATTCCTTTTTTCATGTACCCCAATAATAATTATAATATGATAGTTATTGATCAGTCTTTTATAAAAACGCTTATATTACCCATATCGACGGAGATAGCTGTGCTGAAGTGGGTAATGGCGCGAACTGACGACATAGATGTGCCAACTCGAGTCAGTTTCGCAGATTCTCTTACACTTATCAGTTCTGGTAACCTTATCGGTGTCCCTCGTGTGAGTATCGGAGTCTAGAAGGAATCGGAGAAACGATTGCCGACAACAGAACGAAGTCGATCGATCAAAAAGTGACACCATGTTGATTCATACGAATTGACTTTTCTTTTTTTTGACCCACACCGAAATATTTGTTTTGTGGATATAAGCCCTCATAACAGAATAGAAAATGATTCAAATTTGCTCAAAGTCTGTATAATTTAATGGCATTAAAAGGTTAAATTCCATTAAAATTAGATGTAACAGTTTTTCAGTGTAGATTTTAGGGTTTTTTAAAGATCCTTTTCGAAGCAAAAAAGATTAATACATATAATCTATGATATCTGCGCCGAGACATAGTATCCCTGTCCCCAATCTCATAAAAATGCACCCAATGATTTTGAAGTCATAGTGAAGAGACACACAATCCAACTATCTTTGGTAAAAATAAAGTTAAGTCTATGCGTGACTTGTCTACCAAAGTTCAATCGTGAAAGTCCAACAGTCTTAGTTTTGTTGTTGTTTGATGTTATGCGAAGACACTTTGGTCGTCGCCTTATGAGAAAGGGGTATGATACACTGCCTTAACCCCGATATTTTTATTTGTGGGTTTATCTTAAAAATAATGTACTTCAAAACAACCCCCAGATTATTCATAATTTGAAGATCGCCATCAAAGCCAAAATATGAGGTCGTACGAAGATAGGAGTGCGTCAGTTTTTCAGACAATTTTGCACGTTGTATCCAGGTGTGTTTATCATTAAACAACGATAAAACAAAGTATTGGACATTGATGACCAAAACTTCTTAGACAAGTCAGGTCTAAACTGAAGTTTATTTATACCAAATATGATTGGAGCTCAGAGCGGATCCCATGCGTGACATTTTTGAAGGAGAAGGGTTCACTCTGTACATGCATGCATAATAATGCGTCGGCTTGGATAACATACCGAAAAATATCCGTGAAAGGACGCTATTCTTTGCCTCAAGATACCCCCAGCAATGTATTTATACAATGTGGTTAAGCCAGAGCCTTTACGGAGCGGGGGCGAAAGATGCCCGTTCTTGGAGCACGTTCTTTTTTAATCGGGTCACGAGGAGCGGCTATTTCCTTTCCATCAAATGGAGCTGTAGTAGCTTAAAATCATTTATAAATGATATCTAGGAGAGTAGAAAGTGACTAACTTGGGTTTACTTTCGGCAACCTCGTAACTCTCGCTTCCATTATTTTGTCCTTTAGTCCTCACATTCCATGAGCGATGTTTCTGACAAAGGGGGAAGAATTGCTGTTTTCTGGGTCGGAATCTGTTCATCTAACACTTATTGTTGGCTAATTTTTTTACCTTGAAGTAGTATTTGTTTAGCTCCTTACGCCAAGTGGCTTCATGCCTTGTCTGGAGCGACTTCCATTAATAAATAAATAAGCGGTACAGACTTGCTGATATTTCTCTCTATTGCTTTGGTCAATCTTTAGTTCAAATCCGAGGCTGATAATAATTCAGAAACCATGACGTGTTTGACTTATTTGACAATAATGTCGGAAATGTGTTTAATTGTTAAACAGTTTATTGAAAATAAAGATGGAGTGTGAAAAGAAGCAACACAGTTTCTTTTTAAAAAAGGTCAGTTTAAATGTTAAGAGAAATAAAGGCAAAGCTCCATAACAAATGAAACATATAAAGTCCTGCATACATAAGCTTTTCTTTATTATATAAACTGGGAGGTGGAAAACTGACGATGTGGGTGTGCCAAGTTCGAATCCAGTCGCTTCCATCGTACCGTTTTCACTTATGGGTGATGGCAACCTTCACGTGGTTTCTCCTATAAATAGCTGATTCCATGAAGAATTTTGGAAACCAATGGTAACAACAGAACCAAGTCGGGTCAAAAGGTTGTACCATGCTGACTCACACGAATTTACTTTTTTATTATGTAGACTAGCTGTACCAACCTGGTGTTGCCCGGGAGTCTTTTTACTTTCATTTTCGTTTCACTCTTGGTTTTAACTATTGCGGTTTTTTTACCAAATTATTTTTTTAATATATTGAAAGTAAAATTTAATTATTACAATATCATTTGGTCATTAGATTTTTAATTGAAACTATTTTTTATAAAACTATATTTTTTGTCGATATGATGTTTATAAAATTAGTGGATTTAAATAGCTTTCAAAACGTTCAATCTTTTAATACATGAGGATTTGCAAAGGATTTTAACGCGCGAAATTTAACGGATTAGATGCTCTTATTTTCTTTCAAATTTCTAAGCCCCACGAAATTATTCATTCTTTTATATATTTTTTCAACTATTTCAATTTCATTTTTAATAAACGTTGGTTGATTTTATTATTTGTTTCTTATAACTAACTTCGAGTGGCAACATTTTAATAAAGAGTTTCATTTGATTATATGTTAATTAATATTTGCCAAATAAAAATTAAAGAAAAAAAAAGAAATCCTCAAAAAATAAAACAAATTAAGACGATGGATTAATTTGCCCTGTAACCGCTGGGCAAATCAGACAAAATTGGACGATAAAATTGATCAGCTATTTGTAGGGATAACCTTGTCAATATAACCGTTCAAAATGAAAGTAAATGGTCAATAAGTTAGTTTTAAATGAAATAAAACGATAAAAAAGTAACTTAAAAATGAAAACAGGAGAAAAATTTTAAAAATAGAACAAATGAAATAAAAACAAATAATTTCAATAAAAGCAAACAATAAAGTTTCTTGTGTAGAAATAAATTTAATAAAATAAAACTTATAAAAATGTTGGATAATTTAGCTGAATGTTTGAAATGTTCTTTTACTGCTTTATTTGTTCCTAGTAAAATCAATTTTCTTACCACAACAATTATTAGTACTGATATCGAATATGAACCCGTTTCCGGTAAACGCTTGAGAAATGCCGAGGCGAATGTTGACAGACGATAACTTCGATACGTTACTGCGTCGTATTTTTTTCAGTTTTATTTTCAAGAAATAACAAAAACATGAACAAAACATAGCGAAATCACTGTTAATAAATAATGTTATTTTTTAATGTTTGTAACAAAATAACGCAAAACAACTGTTAATTAATATATTTTTATTATTTTTTGGCATTCAGTCAACTGGTTATAAAGTAGTTTTTTGTGTTTCTTAAAACTGAAAAATAATTTTGTGTGTGTTTTGTTTTTTTTTGGGGGGGGGCTTATTTAACATTGCCTTTTTTAATCAGCCGGGTTAGGGTCAGGTTAAATAGAGACTCGTCGATCTCAACCGTATGCCCTGGGCCTCAGATCTGACGAGGATTTCGTAACAAATGGTCTTCGCAGACCACCCTAAAAAAATTCCTCCAATGTTCTGGCTTTAATCAATTTCAATATTGGTTAGAACATTTGTCGTCTGCCACATTGGTTAGAAGATTTGTCGTCGGCATCTCTCGGGTGTTTACGTAACATGCCCGAACGCTGCCGATGCGAAGTTCCCGGAAAAAAATATCAGTATCAAATTATTTAACATTGATGGAATTCTAGCCGGTAGAAAGAAAGAAATGATCGTAGACATCAAAATGTGGTGATTAACTCAAGCGACCATTACTTTCTTTCTGGTCAGCAGGGAAACCTTCAAACTACACATGTGATCCATATCAGGTGCGCTGGTTTAGCGAATGACCTTGAGAACAATTAACGAATATGAGAATTCCGAAAGACGCATGAAACAACCAAGATGTGGAACATAATCTGAAACATATAATGAAAATAAAACCCAGGTATAATTTTACGTGAACAAGAAATGTAAGGATAGTATATCCTGGAGGTTTAAATAAATTCCGACAAGGTCACCTGCTATATGGCGTGTTAGAGACAAATCTGATATTTTTAGATTTTTTAAATTTCAGAGCTATTTGATATATTTAATCGCAGTAAAATTCAACAGATAACTGTTTCTGTGTACTAATGGTGAGTTTGAGAGCTGGAGACTATTGACGGCTGCAAAGCCTTCAAATATTGAAAGAGGATGACCTGCATCGTGATTATTCGTGTCGGATGAAATCATTTGAAAATATTAGACGCAGCTCAGTACTCCTTGAATACTTTGAAGGTCGTGAGATGTGAGTTGGAGAAATCATTGGCTAGCAGGAAGTATCATAGCAAGAATTCTGTGTCGGCACAACGAAATTCATCGAGAATCTACAAAGAAAGTTGAGTCTGCAAGATCCAGATAAACAATACGAACATCGTAGTGGCGACTATGATGAATGGACGGAACGAAGAACTTCCCTACCCCTCATTCAAGAGTTCTCTCCCACCCCCTCTCTCTCTCTCTCTCTCTCTCTCTCTCTCTCTCTCTCTCTCTCTCTCTCTCTCTCTCTCTCTCTCTCTTGGGGATGCTCTGGTTATCCTTAGGACGAGTTGAACAGGTGGCTAGCCTATAGTCCGTACGAAGACTAGCGCGTCATGAAGACCGAGTTTCCTCAAACTGTAATGGTTTTTAAGTGTTTCCAGCGAATGTCATGTCATGCCACACCACCTCTTCGAAAATGGACTGTTATATTGAGTTGCTGTCCACTGTTGTCAAGCACTGGGTGGATAAGGTATCTGCGCTTAGGCGATACGTGTGGCAGTCGGACTCAACTCACATCTTTGCGAAATATCAGAAGTAGCTGTCTGAGAACTTCCACGACTTTACCAGTCCCAGCATCTCCCTCGTCAATTCGCCTGATTGCAACCCTATGGACTATTATGTGGGGGGGGGCGCAGTTGATAAAGACACCAACCGTACCACCTGCAACACCAAGGATGATCTGATTGCCCGAAGGACACCATGAAATCAGCGTGCTCCAGATTCATGTTCAGGTTCAGTCTAAGGGCAATGGTGAATGCTCAAGGCAACTTCCTTTAGTGAGGTGTATTTGCCAAAATATTCTCTAAGAGATGCCTTTTTAATTTTGTGAATACACGAGTTATTGGCTGAGCTATGACGTTTTTTCCTTTACTTTCCAAAAAGTATCGACTTTCTCTGGAACATCCTATATATGAAATTATCCCGGAAGAAATGAAGTTGTCAAAAGGTTTAGAAAGTAAACTTTTGCATATGTGGAAAAACGAGGTCGGAACACGAGAAGCAGAAGTCAGTGACCAAAGAGCAAGTGGTAAAAATTGTTTGGAGAGGATACGAACACACGTGTTGGTATGTAGTTCTTAAAGAATCACACCGACTCTCTCTCTCTCTCTCTCTCTCTCTCTCTCTCTCTCTCTCTCTCTCTCTCTCTCTCTCTCTATCTATCTATCTATCTATCTATCTTTCAGAAGCTTATACTTAATATAAAATAAAATAAAGAGCTATATGTTAGTTAATTGTAATTAATGACGAGCATACCGAAGACACAGCAGAGACATATCCAGCTCAATAGAACAGTTCCAGTCAACCGGCCAAGTAAATATTTCAGAGTTTTCAGGATTGTTTTCTGTAATCTCTTTGTCATGTCGTCGCCGAAGAGTCTAGATGGTATCTAACATAACTACCACAAAAGACTCGGAAGTTGCGAAGATAACAAACGTCAAGACGAGGACAAGTGTTATGTTTTCACTTACCAGTGCGTGTATAAACCATTATAATATACACCCGTGTTGTCGTCCTCGTCGTGAACACAGGTTCTTGTTTGTTTGTGGATACAATCACTCGGACGCCGATGTTTAGTTTTTAATAAAAGTTTATTACAAAGAGAAGAACTGTCACAGAAAATAGACAAGAGACAGGTTTTTTTCATACGCGTGAGAAATAAAAACATATAGGTAAACGAATAACTAGTCTCGCTACATCCAACCACACTGCGCACCTCACCCCTCACCCCATTGACGACAGCGCCCTAAAAATATTTTCCTTTTTTAAATCTCGCAAGCCAAGAGACAAAAAAAATTCACCTAGAAATCATGTGATTTTGCGACTTCCGTCTGGGTCACCTCTGACCCTTAAGGTGTCACTCAAACATTTTGATTCAAACACGACGCTTGTTATGTCAACGTCTACATAAAGAAGACTTACATCTTCATCTTTTTCACATGGTTATCCTCTGTCTATACTACTTTTAACTAGATTAGTTTTACTCATTCGTCCAAACACTGTCCCTTTTATTCTTTCACTATTTAGCCATTGCTATCAATTAAGTGCGTTTACTCTATTGACTATCCTACAAATATCCCCATTGGTTTGAATTTTATTTACGAAAGATATTTACAATTGCATTGCAAATAAATGGGGAGTGGACGACCAAAATAAAAAAAAAAGACAACATTTTTTTTTTTAAACAAAGCTATCAAATAAAATCAGGAGCTGGTAGTAAGACCCTTCCATCTTTTTCGAAGAATAGACCGTCGACAGTTTTCCGGTTTTGAACAGAAAACACGCAGGTCGATCTGAAAGTGTTAGCAAAAGAAGCATATACTACACTTTGATCTCGGGAATTTATTTGTCTTTTAACTGAGAAGCAACCAAACCTAAACACACGCCCCTCCTCAAGTAATGTAAATAAAACAATCTTTTATTTATGACACAGATAGAATCAAAGAGTAGTATCTGTTCCTAAAACGGAGGTTATCCTCCCTTGCCTGGGGGGGATAGATATATTGCCTGTATCTTGAGGGGTTCCCATCCATGATGATGTGCTGACGGAAGTATACAGGTATATTTATTTCCATCCAGAGTGCCCCTTTTGGTGGAGCGGGATTTTGCCCCATCTAAAAAACAACAGATTACTCATGTCTATCCTTGTCACTCGTAAGGGGGGGGGACTAGATATGGACACAAAACTATCGACTATGACACAAGGCACCTTTAGAAGTCCGACGTGTACAACGGTCGAAATGGTATGTGAAGATAACAACCACCAAGGCGGAGACAGCAGTCCGTGACGTGTACACATGATGTAAAAAGACGCGCGTCTTCTTTTTCTGTGACCCAGAAAGTTTAACTGCGAATGTAAAACACACGCTTACATACCCACAAGGTATTTTGTCCATAAGATGTTTCATTTTCCCTATGTTGCGCCGAACCCAAGCAATGAAACATTTAAAAGGCAAAAGATAATATCATAATGTGCTCCTAAAAGTCATTTAATCTTGCCCGCGCCAATAAAACATCTCCTACTTTTAATAACAGAAGATTAAAAAGGCATAAACACGGCCATAAAAACTCCTATTCTCTCGCCGCCGCCTTCTCATTCTTTTTCTTTCCAGATTATAAACGTTTGTTGCCGATGGAATTGCTTCAATCTCGGATTGTCAATTCCGACAAGGAGATTTTCCTCCCCTTTATTTCGGCAGATGCGTCCTCGTATCTCAATGAGGGGCTTTGTCTGTCGGTATGCACGCTTTTGAAATAGCACTTTCATCGCTGAATTATTTTACATACATCCAAACATCCATATGCTCTGTCCCTTATTTACTTGTCTCCCCACGAGGACAAAGTTAAACACGAGGTCGGTTTTCAATGTGAAGAAAAGCCAGCTCCCTAAAAATGGACACTCTGGATTGGGGCAAAAATAAAAATAAAAATTGCTTCAGTCTAAAAGAATTTCTCCTTCACTGACTGAGAACAGAACAAATACTACACTTTGCTCCTAACCAAAACGCCATGTTTTGTCTGATATTTATATCAATACAGGTTGATTTTTTAAGTGCGGTTGGGATTGCACAACCCATGCTTCATTATCAACTCCTCATCTTTCAAAAGGTATCAATTGTCCCTATTTGCTGTCCCACGAGTTCAGAGATAGACACATGGTCGGATTTTAATGTGAGTAAAATCCAGCTCCTTTAATAGAAGCACTCTGGATTGAAACAAAAATTTAAATTGCCTCAGTATAGAAGGAGTTCACCTTCATTGACTGAGGGCAGAAAAGATGAAGCGTAGTATCAGAACAGATACCACACTTTACTCCTCTGGTGTGTCACGCTTAATTTTAAAATAGCATGTTCAGAAGCTCTGACCAGTTGTTTGTCGGTCTGTCACGCGTCAGTTTGAAATCGCATTTTTTGGTCTGTCATGTTTAATTTTGAAACAACAGTTTATTTGGTCTGTCACGGTTGACTTCACAAAAGTGTAGTACTCGTACATAGGTCGGCTTGTCAGTCATACTTAAGGTTGAAATAGCATTTAACTTGGTCTGTCACGCTCAAATCTGAAATAGCATCTTTGGATGCGACAAAGGATCTCTGTAAAAGATCTGGGTGCAAGTCCATAACTCCCCCCACACGAAAATCACTTTTTCAAATAAAAACTATTTGATATACTTACGTATTAGGCAAAAATAAGTATCCTCACCAAAAATTAGGAAGAATTACCGCACAGAATTTTAATTAAAAGTAAAAATCAATTGTATTGTATTTTGCACGATTCACCTTTGGCCCCAGCGCAGTTGTGAAGAGTTACGTAAAGCAGGGGAGGTAAGTCTCCTAAGAGGTTGTACAACGCCCCCTCCCCATGTTAAGAATGGATTTATAATTTTTTTAATTTTAATTAAAATTCTACTCAATAGTTTTTAAAAAAATTTTGGTGAGGATAGGTTTTTTTTCCTGATACGTAAGTATATCATAGTTTTTATTTGAAAATGCGATTTTTGTGAGGGATTATTGACTGACACTAAGATCTGCTCGTCTATCGGTTGGCCTGTCTGTCACACTTGAGTTTTAAATAGCATTTTTATATCTAACCACACAGATTGAATAGACGTATCTCAAAAAGAGATATCTTCTTGTTTATGCATTTTCTCTTCAGGCGATTCACACTCTCCACACTCAAGTGGAAAGACTACATCCAGACCATTTGGGATTTGCGGGTCAGATAGAGAGCTTTCTGACACCTTTGAAGAAGGCGTTTTCTCTCTCGGCCCGGTCACTTTGACCCCGAGCAAGGCTATACTCAACTGGAAGATAAACTGCTTTCGGGAGCTGAGCTATCTTACTTTATTATTTCCTTCACCGTGACGATAATTGTCGGCAACCTACACCCAATAGTGTAGGTCACTTTAATAAATGCATTTATTGTTGTTAATAGAATGGCCTTTTCTTTCATTTGACGATTCTTTCATTACACGAAATATTATAAGAGTTGGTCTTACAGTTCATAGGAAGACCAAACCTTTACTTGTGAGCAGATTGTTATAAAACCTGACAGTATGTTTGGAAAAATAATCAATTTCTGACCAGTTACAAACATCGTTACAAATCCAATCGATGCTTCACCGTCTAGTTGACAAAATAAATGACCCTTATCTTCGAGTGGCCTTTGGGCATTGATAAGCGGTGACACGTTAATAACAAACAACTTGTTCTTTAATATGTTGTTTTTATTTGCACTAAAAAAATAATATTGCCTTCGAATAAATTATTTGATTTTTTTAAGCAGATATTTTGGTAGAAAATAGTTGTCGGGTTAGGGTTATGAAAATAACGAGATGCTAAAATAAGTATCAGTATCCAAGTTTAACAACGACTCATAAGAGTGATCATTTCATGCGTTGGGGGATTAGGGTGTGACAATACAAAAGTCACTTCCGGTCAATAGGGTTTCGGGCGGTAAGGGTTAATATTGAAATCCAGAAATAAACGTGTGCCGTTTTAGATAAAAGTGAGTAAGAAAGAAAACGGAGAGGATTGAAAGGAGAAAAATAAATGAAAAAGCACACAAGAAATGTTGCATTTTCGTCTCGCCTTCTTTGTCCGCCATCTTTTTTATGTGGCATATGTGTATGGCTTAATCCGTTAGTTATAATAACTTAAACAATAATTTACATCGTTCAGAATACTTTTATTGATTTTCTGAACAGAAAAAAACTCGCGTGAACCATCGTATTGATTGTCCTCTTTATATATAACCAATCAACCACGCCCTGACTTGGTTGTGATTGGTCAGCGCTCGCGTAACGCGTCTGGTTCGTTTCAAGCTGGAAGGAGTGATCGAAACTGCTTTAGAACTCGCCATGTTACGTCACGACAACGTGACAACTTCAAACATCGTGCTCTTCCACGCCCGAATATACAACAGAAATAACATAGGTAAGAAGAAAGATGAAAGAAACGGCTAATGATAGAAATTAAAATAGAAAAAAAAGTGATAGAAAGACAGAAAGATCAGAAGTGGATAAAATATGAATAAGAGGGTAGAAATAAAGAAGAAAATAAAATTGAAAGAAGAAAAGAGGAAATTTTAAATTTTAAGAAATGAATTTTTTAAATCTCTTCAAAGATAAATATCACTTTCCTAGAATTATTTCAGAGATAATTAGTAAATTAAAGTCTTAAAATATTTAATTTATTTTTAAAATACTACGTATAGAAATTGCATAATTATCTAAAAAAAAAAACGTAACATTTACATTAATAAAAATTGTAACCGAGATTTAGACAAGTATGGAAAACTATACCCGCAATAATGTTTCATTTTATTATTTTTCATTGTATATAGAAGACATGGTTTTATAATCGATAGGTTCAGATAGATAGGTATGTAACATGTTTTGTTTGTATGTCATCTGCTTCCTTCAATTTGTTTGCAGCCTTTGGATTTTCTGCCCGGACTGTAATTCGTTTACGGAAAATGAAATATTCAAAAATACAAAATTATTGATTAAAAACTTTAGCAATTGCATTAATAGAATTATTCTTAAACGTGTCGTTACGATAATTAATCATTTTAGAACTAAAATAATTGATTAAAAACTTTAGCAATTACATTGATAGAATTATTCTTAAACGTGTCGTTACGATAATTAATCCTTTTTAAAACTAAAATAATTGATTAAAAACTTTACCAATTACATTAATAGAATTATTCTTAAACGTGTCGTAACGATAATTAATCCTTTTTAAAACTAAAATAATTGATTAAAAACTTTAGCAATTACATTAATAGAATTATTCTTAAACGTGTCGTAACGATAATTAATCCTTTTTAAAACTAAAATAATTGATTAAAAACTTTAGCAATTACATTAATAGAATTATTCTTAAACGTGTCGTAACGATAATTAATCCCTTTTAAAACTAATATAATTGATTAAAAACTTTAGCAATTACATTAATATAATTATTCTTAAACGTGTCGTAACGATAATTAATCCTTTTTAAAACTAAAATAATTGATTAAAAACTTTAGCAATTACATTAATAGAATTATTCTTAAACGTGTCGTAACGATAATTAATCCTTTTTAAAACTAAAATAATTGATTAAAAACTTTACCAATTGCATTAATAGAATTATTCTTAAACGTGTCGTAACGATAATAATTCCTTTTTAAAACTTAAATAATTGATTAAAAACTTTACCAATTGCATTAATAGAATTATTCTTAAACGTGTCGTAACGATAATTAATCCTTTTTAAAACTAAAATAATTGATTAAAAACTTTACCAATTGCATTAATAGAATTATTCTTAAACGTGTCGTAACGATAATTAATCCTGTTTAAAACTAAAATAATTAATTAAAAAATTTACCAATTACATTAATAGAATTATTCTTAAACGTGTCGCAACGATAATTAATCCTTTTTAAAACTAATATAATTGATTAAAAACTTTACCAATTACATTAATAGAATTATTCTTAAACGTGTCGTAACGATAATTAATCCTTTTTAAAACTAAAATAATTGATTAAAAACTTTAGCAATTACATTAATAGAATTATTCTTAAACGTGTCGTAACGATAATTAATCCTTTTTAAAACTAAAATAATTGATTAAAAACTTTAGCAATTACATTAATAGAATTATTCTTAAACGTGTCGTAACGAAAATTAATCCTTTTTAAAACTAAAATAATTGATTAAAAACTTTAGCAATTACATTAATAGAATTATTCTTAAACGTGTCGTAACGATAATTAATCCTTTTTAAAACTAAAATAATTGATTAAAAACTTTAGCAATTAAATTAATAGAATTATTCTTAAACGTGTCGTAACGATAATTAATCCTTTTTAAAACTAAAATAATTGATTAAAAACTTTACCAATTGCATTAATAGAATTATTCTTAAACGTGTCGTAACGATAATTAATCCTGTTTAAAACTAAAATAATTAATTAAAAAATTTACCAATTACATTAATAGAATTATTCTTAAACGTGTCGCAACGATAATTAATCCTTTTTAAAACTAATATAATTGATTAAAAACTTTACTAATTACATTAATAGAATTATTCTTAAACGTGTCGTAACGATAATTAATCCTTTTTAAAACTAAAATAATTGATTAAAAACTTTAGCAATTACATTAATAGAATTATTCTTAAACGTGTCGTAACGATAATTAATCCTTTTTAAAACTAAAATAATTGATTAAAAACTTTAGCAATTACATTAATAGAATTATTCTTAAACGTGTCGTTACGATAATTAATCATTTTTAAAACTTAAATAATTGATTAAAAACTTTAGCAATTACATTAATAGAATTATTCTTAAACGTGTCGTAACGATAATTAATCCTTTTTAAAACTAAAATAATTTATTAAAAAATTTAGCAATTGCATTAATAGAATTATTCTTAAACGTGTCGTAACGATAATTAATCCTTTTTAAAACTAAAATAATTGATTAAAAACTTTACCAATTACATTAATAGAATTATTCTTAAACGTGTCGTAACGATAATTAATCATTTTAGAACTAAAATAATTGATTAAAAACTTTACCAATTACATTAATAGAATTATTCTTAAACGTGTCGTAACGATAATTAATCCTGTTTAAAACTAAAATAATTGATTAAAAACTTTAGCAATTACATTAATAGAATTATTCTTAAACGTGTCGTAACGATAATTAATCCTTTTTAAAACTAAAATAATTGATTAAAAACTTTACCAATTACATTAATAGAATTATTCTTAAACGTGTCGTTACGATAATTAATCCTTTTTAAAACTAAAATAATTGATTAAAAACTTTACCAATTGCATTAATAGCATTATTCTTAAACGTGTCGTTACGATAATTAATCCTTTTTAAAACTAAAATAATTGATTAAAAACTTTAGCAATTACATTAATAGAATTATTCTTAAACGTGTCGTAACGATGATTAATACTTTTTAAAACTAAAAGCGCATTCTAAGCGTGAAAAATGTCAGTTAAATTCTATGATTATACTGACAATTTTATTATTCATCGTCAAAAAGACCTCAAGCAATTATTTATGAATTTTTAAAAAGAATGCCAATTTGAAAGAGAATGGTTATTTATTAATGTAAAAATTACCAAAATACAAACTTACATTTCATTCTTCATTTAGATTTATCGGTACTTCTGCAGTTTAACAATGACATGTTAGACCTTTCTTTAAAAAAATAGCTAAAGAAATGTATAAACTTTGTTATGTACTTACGTGGTAGCTGAAAAGAAGACTGTACACCAAAAATTACGGAAATTCATCCAGTATTTATTTAATTAAAAATAAAAAAACGATTTTATATATATGTCGCCAATATTTTTATATTTTAACTTTTTCCGACGGTTATCTCCCTTTCCTACTTAGTTAGCTGAAATGTCTAGTAAGATCGTTTTTAGCCTTTTTCTTATAATTTGATAAATACTGGATTAATTTGCGTAATTTTTTTGTACAATCATATTTTCAGCTAACACGTAAGTATATAACAAAGTTCATACATTTCTTTAAATATTTTAATGTCATTGTGAAACTACGGAAGCACCGATTTATCTCTTGAAAGTGAAAGAGTAGCGTTTGTTGATTCCTGAAAATAAGCATTGACTCCTGTTTATATTCCAATGTTTTCCCGTAGAATTTGAAATAAAAGATTTGTAAAATTTAGTCCAAAATTCAACGTATTTTTGGAATTGCCCACTGTCTCAATTTTATCATATTTTTTTTTGTTTTCATTACATCAAAAAACAATTTCTAATGACTACACTTTCATACACAAAAGGTAACTATTATTTAATCGCGTCGTAAAATTGCAAGTAAAATGTTATGAAAATATCAAAATAAAATTCATGAGATCAGGTCATTTTTCTTGTGAAACTATTAAATAAACAATCCTTAATTAAATAATGTCATTAATTCGATAAATGAGGTATATTGATTTTATGAACACGGAATCTAGAGGCTTTTTTTCGTAATCACTATATTTAAAATTATTTTTAACATTAGCGGAACTTTATTTTTATAAAAAACAATTTATTTTTAGTACTCTGACATATACTTTTAGTAGAAATGTGTTTTGTTTGCAGGAAATAATAAATTTTCAGTAAGTTTCCTAATAAAATTATGTTCCATATTGATTAATTATTAAATACTAAAATTTTTATTAAAATTTGTTGATTTCCTGAATTTTGGTGAATTTTTAAATGAATCAAATTATTTTTATATTTTAGGGGTATCGGCCATTCATGTTGCCATACCAAGTTATCATTATAGTCTGGTGGACCAGGAAGTGGGTGATCATTTTACATTACATTTATATGCGAAAGTTATCCCCCATTTCAAAGTTTAAAATTTTGTGTTTTTTATTAAATTTCTTTTTACGCTGTTTGCACGTAATGACCTAAAAAGGGGAGAACACTCATTCAGCACAGGGTGCAGGGCTACAGTTTTACCAGAAAATGATATTAAACTTTGTAAACAAAATTAAATTAAACTAAAAAAATATTTATATTGTAGAAATGTACTGTTTCATAATGAAATAAAATATATTTTCCCTCAAACATGAAATGATGAAATATTTGGTACTTGTAGTAACTGGGTATCAACATGATTTGAATCCCGGAAATGACCGGAGCCGTTTACGATTTGAAGGCCACATTTTATTAAAATCAGAGAATTATCTTATCTTAATGAAATTTTCTGCATTAATTAATTAATAAATAAATTTATATAATAACGTATTTATTTTATATATTTTTTTTAAATTGTAGATTTGTTTGGGTTATTGAAAGTAGTGTACCCCTTCCCCTTGATTTAAAGGACTAAATAGGATTATCATACCAATAGTCGTAACTCAGTGACCATCTTATCATTGAATGTCTGCTTTTTACATTTTTCTTTCGCGGCTTTCAAATCGTAAATTGCTTCGGCCATTTCCCGGATTGGCTTAGGATTATCCGTCAAAGTACTGAAATCATCTGTATACCTATTAATTACAAGTAGTGATAAATAAATATATTAAATAAATCAATATAAAAACAAGTGTCCGTTCATTATCTCATTTCTTTTGAATTGTTTCCTTTTTATTATACTGTTATCGTTATTAAAACAAAAACGAAGGTAAATATTACATTGTGGTATTCTTTTTATATATGGAGTGTCGGCTATGTTAGCTAGTCTTAAATTATGACTATTTTCCGTTTAGTTGTGTGTATAATCGTTCAAGCGAACAATCTGATAGTTAAAAGGCCAGTCAGTCATAAATGGTGGAACGGGAGGACAAAATATATAAGAGAACCGGAAAAATAGAATGTTGTAATGAAAATGAGAAGAGAATTGCTGAATCATAGATCAGTTAACGACTGAGAGCGAATCATAAAACACATATAAAGGTGGGTCCTAAAGCAGAATAAGTAAGTGTCTCGTTCTCACCATTTCGTTGCGTCTGCTGTATGCAAGAATCTAAATAAAGGACCAGCTCTCCAGTTACAAACTATATTGGAGTTCTATTCATGTCAAAGTGTGATCGAGTTTTATTCAGACAAAAAAGGCTTGCTTCAAATGAGTAATTTACTCCTCTCCAGGAGTTAGGCACAAGGCCAGTTTTTATCCTACTCCCACAAGTAAGATGTGACCCAAGCTCGGGTCGGAAAGTGGGGGTTGAAAAGCCAGCGCCCGAGAGGTGAGCACTCTGACCATCAAAAATTACCTGGGCAGCCCCGTCGGCATTCACCGGTAGGGGCGCCTCAAGCAGTAAGCAATTAACTTACTCCTCCCCAAAGAGGGGAGGCAAAGCCTGGGAGGGTGGACTTCCTAGAACTGCACAGGACAATCCCATAGACCGGCAAGCCCCGAAGCCCAAGACAATACCAGTCTATAGGGTGCAGTATCCATCGGAACAGATACTACACTTTGATCTCGACCAAAAGGCCGAGCATTACAGTCAAGCTTAACCCATCACACTAGACATTCAGAGCGACTGGCCATCACGACCAAGACGAAGATATAAGGGTATAACGTATCCGATCGATAGCAGCCACCCAATCTTGTAGTTAACTCGAATGTTTGAAATAGTATAATTAGCTCAGTGGAGTTCAACTTGAATTTCTTAACGTTAGAAACAATAATAACACGTGATGTTTGCATTTTTGAAGAAAGAGTAAAATAATACTTTTGCTGAATATATCATTCAGTGATACGAGATTAAAAAAACATTTTTATATATTTTCTTTTAAATTTAAAAAGAATAATTTTTTTTATTAAATAAGTTGAATTTTTTTTTTGTTTCTTTTTATCGAATTGGTTTTAGGTTATTTACTTTTAACGATTATACTAAAAAGAAAGACATTTAAATTATTTTTAATCTGTTATCTTTTTAATGCAACATTTATGCGATACATATGTTTGACATTGAATGGACAACAAAGTTATCGCCCTTGAAAGTCATCTCTTTACAATAAGTTAGGTTTGGAGTTAGAGCTGTGCCCCTTGGTAAAAAGGATCAAAATCCCCTTTCGTATAAGAAAATTCTCTAAACGTCGTGACAACACGAGATGTGGCAACTCTCGTAAAACTACGTGGTTAAGAATTGACGCCTTAATTCTTCTTGCGTTCCTGTCTAGTCGATGGACTGAACAGGCCTGTCGTGTTGGGGTCAGCTTTTACGGATAAAGACCCTATGGGATTGCAGTATGTTTTACTTAGTACACCTTTTTGTACTTAGTACAACTTTCTTACCTCTCGTATCAATAATGTGCATTCAATTGTATCTGGGACTGATGCATTTAATTATGTGAATAATCTACGTTGCGCATCTCTTTTATGGTGTGTTATATTCTGTTAAAACAAACTATTAATAAATGTATATTTTTGTTGACCAGGTTGCTTTATCGTCTTTTGTTGACCAGGTTGCTTTATCGTCTTTTGTTGACCAGGTTGCTTTATCGTCTTTTGTTGACCAGGTTGCTTTATCGTCTTTTGTTGATACAGGTGTGACCTTAGGAAAGGTCAAAAAGGGCTTCTTGCTTTTTTTTCCAAGTGAAACAGATTACTTAAACTTCAGATTAGTTTCAACAACAACAAAAATCCGTGGAGGTACCTAATATTTGCAAAGATGAATTAAACCTTACAGCTAGGAAAACACAAATATGCAAATGAAAACGTAAGTAGAATGATTTCACCAGAAACTTGCATATAACGTAGTGATGAGGTAAGTATTTTCCGACCAATCACAAGTCTCTAAAAATGTGTGTTTAGGAGTCGATTTCTGAGACAAATTGTATAAAAACAGCGAGTTTGGCTTTCGGAAAATGTGAACACACCGTCATCTCTTCCCGTCTGTTTTCGTCTGCTTGATCAGTGAAGTTCGAAGCGCTCGATTTCACCAGCAACTTTCTTTACAATCATACATCAAAACTGTAATTCAATCGAGATTTCCTATTATTTTTAGGAAATTTAGAACTTAAAAACTTAACTAATTTTAATTAGAAAACAAAACACAATGTAATTACTATTGGGTACTTTGACTAATTAGTTATGCTATTGTATTGCTATAAGATGGTTGGTGTACGTGATCATCCGATTGGATTTCTACAAAATGGTTATTGGATGTCTACAGGATGTTTGGTGTACTTGGTCATCAGATTGGATGTCTACCGGATGGTTGATGCCATTTGTTCTTCGATGATTTGTATGAATCGTTATCCTATTGGATGACAACAAGCCGGTTGGGGTAATTAGTTATGCGATTGGATTATTGCAACATAATTGGGTAATTGGTTATACGATTGGATTATTGCAACATAGTTGTGTAATTAGTTATGCGATTGAATTATTGCAACATAGTTGTGTAATTAGTTATGCGATTGGATTATTGCAACATAGTTGTGAAATTAGTTATGCGATTGGCTTATTGCAACATAGTTGTGTAATTAGTTATGCGATTGGATTATTGCAACATAGTTGTGTAATTGGTTATGCGATAGGCTTATTGCAACATAGTTGTGAAATTAGTTATGCGATTGGATTATTGCAACATAGTTGTGTAATTAGTTATGCGATTGGATTATTGCAACATAGTTGTGTAATTTGTTATGCGATTCGATTATTGCAACATAATTGTGTAATTTGTTATGCGATTTGATTATTGCAACATAGTTGTGTAATTAGTTATGCGATTGGATTATTGCAACATAGTTGTGTAATTAGTTATGCGATTGGATTATTGCAACATAGTTGTGTAATTTGTTATGCGATTTGATTATTGCAACATAGTTGTGTAATTAGTTATGCGATTGGATATTGCAACATAGTTGTGTAATTAGTTATGCGATTGGATTATTGCAACATAGTTGTGTAATTAGTTATGCGAGTGGATTATGGCAACATAGTTGTGTAATTAGTTATGCGATTGGATTATGGCAACATAGTTCTGTAATATGTTATGCGATTGGATATTGCAACATACGTGTGTAATTAGTTATGCGATTGGATTATTGCAACATAGTTGTGTAATTAGTTATGCGATTGGATTATTGCAACATAGTTCTGTAATTAGTTATGCGATTGGATTATGGCAACATAGTTGTGTAATATGTTATGCGATTGGATTATTGCATCATAGTTGTGTAATTAGTTATGCGATTGGATTATGGCAACATAGTTGTGTAATATGTTATGCGATTGGATTATTGCAACATAGTTGTGTAATTAGTTATGCGATTGGCTTATTGCAACATAGTTCTGTAATATGTTATGCGATTGGATTATTGCAACATAGTTGTGTAATTAGTTATGCGATTGGATTATTGCAACATAGTTGTGTAATATGTTATGCGATTGGATTATTGCAACATAGTTGTGTAATTAGTTATGCGATTGGATTATTGCAACATAGTTGTGTAATTAGTTATGCTATTGGATTATTGCAACATAGTTGTGTAATATGTTATGCGATTGGATTATTGCAACATAGTTGTGTAATTAGTTATGCGATTGGATTATTGCAACATAGTTGTGTAATTAGTTATGCGATTTGATTATTGCAACATAGTTGTGTAATAAGTTATGCGATTGGATTATTGCAACATAGTTGTGTAATTAGTTATGCGATTGGATTATTGCAACATAGTTGTGTAATTTGTTATGCGATTTGATTATTGCAACATAGTTGTGTAATTAGTTATGCGATTGGATATTGCAACATAGTTGTGTAATTAGTTATGCGATTGGATTATTGCAACATAGTTGTGTAATTTGTTATGCGATTGGATTATTGCAACATAGTTGTGTAATTAGTTATGCGATTGGATTATGGCAACATAGTTGTGTAATTAGTTATGCGATTGGATTATGGCAACATAGTTCTGTAATATGTTATGCGATTGGATATTGCAACATACGTGTGTAATTAGTTATGCGATTGGATTATTGCAACATAGTTGTGTAATTAGTTATGCGATTGGATTATTGCAACATAGTTCTGTAATTAGTTATGCGATTGGATTATGGCAACATAGTTGTGTAATATGTTATGCGATTGGATTATTGCAACATAGTTGTGTAATTAGTTATGCGATTGGATTATTGCAACATAGTTCTGTAATATGATATGCGATTGGATTATTGCAACATAGTTGTGTAATTAGTTATGCGATTGGATTATTGCAACATAGTTGTGTAATATGTTATGCGATTGGATTATTGCAACATAGTTGTGTAATTAGTTATGCGATTGGATTATTGCAACATAGTTGTGTAATTTGTTATGCGATTTGATTATTGCAACATAGTTGTGTAATTAGTGATGCGATTGGATATTGCAACATAGTTGTGTAATTAGTTATGCGATTGGATTATTGCAACATAGTTGTGTAATTAGTTATGCGATTGGATTATTGCAACATAGTTGTGTAATTAGTTATGCGATTGGATTATGGCAACATAGTTGTGTAATTAGTTATGCGATTGGATTATGGCAACATAGTTGTGTAATTAGTTATGCGATTGGATTATTGCAACATAGTTGTGTAATATGTTATGCGATTGGATTATTGCAACATAGTTGTGTAATTAGTTATGCGATTGGATTATTGCAACATAGTTGTGTAATTTGTTATGCGATTTGATTATTGCAACATAGTTGTGTAATTAGTTATGCGATTGGATATTGCAACATAGTTGTGTAATTAGTTATGCGATTGGATTATTGCAACATAGTTGTGTAATTAGTTATGCGATTGGATTATTGCAACATAGTTCTGTAATTAGTTATGCGATTGGATTATGGCAACATAGTTGTGTAATTAGTTATGCGATTGGATTATGGCAACATAGTTCTGTAATATGTTATGCGATTGGATATTGCAACATACGTGTGTAATTAGTTATGCGATTGGATTATTGCAACATAGTTGTGTAATTAGTTATGCGATTGGATTATTGCAACATAGTTCTGTAATTAGTTATGCGATTGGATTATGGCAACATAGTTGTGTAATTAGTTATGCGATTGGATTATGGCAACATAGTTCTGTAATATGTTATGCGATTGGATATTGCAACATACGTGTGTAATTAGTTATGCGATTGGATTATTGCAACATAGTTGTGTAATTAGTTATGCGATTGGATTATTGCAACATAGTTCTGTAATTAGTTATGCGATTGGATTATGGCAACATAGTTGTGTAATATGTTATGCGATTGGATTATTGCAACATAGTTGTGTAATTAGTTATGCGATTGGATTATGGCAACATAGTTGTGTAATATGTTATGCGATTGGATTATTGCAACATAGTTGTGTAATTAGTTATGCGATTGGCTTATTGCAACATAGTTCTGTAATATGTTATGCGATTGGATTATTGCAACATAGTTGTGTAATTAGTTATGCGATTGGATTATTGCAACATAGTTGTGTAATATGTTATGCGATTGGATTATTGCAACATAGTTGTGTAATTAGTTATGCGATTGGATTATTGCAACATAGTTGTGTAATTAGTTATGCTATTGGATTATTGCAACATAGTTGTGTAATATGTTATTCGATTGGATTATTGCAACATAGTTGTGTAATTAGTTATGCGATTGGATTATTGCAACATAGTTGTGTAATTAGTTATGCGATTTGATTATTGCAACATAGTTGTGTAATTAGTTATGCGATTGGATTATTGCAACATAGTTGTGTAATTAGTTATGCGATTGGATTATTGCAACATAGTTGTGTAATTTGTTATGCGATTTGATTATTGCAACATAGTTGTGTAATTAGTTATGCGATTGGATATTGCAACATAGTTGTGTAATTAGTTATGCGATTGGATTATTGCAACATAGTTGTGTAATTAGTTATGCGATTGGATTATTGCAACATAGTTGTGTAATTAGTTATGCAATTGGATTATGGCAACATAGTTGTGTAATTAGTTATGCGATTGGATTATGGCAACATAGTTCTGTAATATGTTATGCGATTGGATATTGCAACATACGTGTGTAATTTGTTATGCGATTGGATTATTGCAACATAGTTGTGTAATTAGTTATGCGATTGGATTATTGCAACATAGTTCTGTAATTAGTTGTGCGATTGGATTATGGCAACATAGTTGTGTAATATGTTATGCGATTGGATTATTGCAACATAGTTGTGTAATTAGTTATGCGATTGGATTATTGCAACATAGTTCTGTAATATGTTATGCGATTGGATTATTGCAACATAGTTGTGTAATTAGTTATGCGATTGGATTATTGCAACATAGTTGTGTAATATGTTATGCGATTGGATTATTGCAACATAGTTGTGTAATTAGTTATGCGATTGGATTATTGCAACATAGTTGTGTAATTTGTTATGCGATTTGATTATTGCAACATAGTTGTGTAATTAGTTATGCGATTGGATATTGCAACATAGTTGTGTAATTAGTTATGCGATTGGATTATTGCAACATAGTTGTGTAATTAGTTATGCGATTGGATTATTGCAACATAGTTGTGTAATTAGTTATGCGATTGGATTATGGCAACATAGTTGTGTAATTAGTTATGCGATTGGATTATGGCAACATAGTTGTGTAATTAGTTATGCGATTGGATTATTGCAACATAGTTGTGTAATATGTTATGCGATTGGATTATTGCAACATAGTTGTGTAATTAGTTATGCGATTGGATTATTGCAACATAGTTGTGTAATTTGTTATGCGATTTGATTATTGCAACATAGTTGTGTAATTAGTTATGCGATTGGATATTGCAACATAGTTGTGTAATTAGTTATGCGATTGGATTATTGCAACATAGTTGTGTAATTAGTTATGCGATTGGATTATTGCAACATAGTTGTGTAATTAGTTATGCGATTGGATTATGGCAACATAGTTGTGTAATTAGTTATGCGATTGGATTATGGCAACATAGTTCTGTAATATGTTATGCGATTGGATATTGCAACATACGTGTGTAATTAGTTATGCGATTGGATTATTGCAACATAGTTGTGTAATTAGTTATGCGATTGGATTATTGCAACATAGTTCTGTAATTAGTTATGCGATTGGATTATGGCAACATAGTTGTGTAATATGTTATGCGATTGGATTATTGCAACATAGTTGTGTAATTAGTTATGCGATTGGATTATGGCAACATAGTTGTGTAATATGTTATGCGATTGGATTATTGCAACATAGTTGTGTAATTAGTTATGCGATTGGCTTATTGCAACATAGTTCTGTAATATGTTATGCGATTGGATTATTGCAACATAGTTGTGTAATTAGTTATGCGATTGGATTATTGCAACATAGTTGTGTAATATGTTATGCGATTGGATTATTGCAACATAGTTGTGTAATTAGTTATGCGATTGGATTATTGCAACATAGTTGTGTAATTAGTTATGCGATTGGATTATTGCAACATAGTTGTGTAATATGTTATGCGATTGGATTATTGCAACATAGTTGTGTAATTAGTTATGCTATTGGATTATTGCAACATAGTTGTGTAATATGTTATGCGATTGGATTATTGCAACATAGTTGTGTAATTAGTTATGCGATTGGATTATTGCAACATAGTTGTGTAATTAGTTATGCGATTTGATTATTGCAACATAGTTGTGTAATTAGTTATGCGATTGGATTATTGCAACATAGTTGTGTAATTAGTTATGCGATTGGATTATGGCAACATAGTTGTGTAATTTGTTATGCGATTTGATTATTGCAACATAGTTGTGTAATTAGTTATGCGATTGGATATTGCAACATAGTTGTGTAATTAGTTATGCGATTGGATTATTGCAACATAGTTCTGTAATATGTTATGCGATTGGATTATTGCAACATAGTTGTGTAATTAGTTATGCGATTGGATTATTGCAACATAGTTCTGTAATTAGTTATGCGATTGGATTATGGCAACATAGTTGTGTAATATGTTATGCGATTGGATTATTGCAACATAGTTGTGTAATTAGTTATGCGATTGGATTATGGCAACATAGTTGTGTAATATGTTATGCGATTGGATTATTGCAACATAGTTGTGTAATTAGTTATGCGATTTGCTTATTGCAACATAGTTCTGTAATATGTTATGCGATTGGATTATTGCAACATAGTTGTGTAATTAGTTATGCGATTGGATTATGGCAACATAGTTGTGTAATTAGTTATGCTATTGGATTATTGCAACATAGTTGTGTAATATGTTATGCGATTGGATTATTGCAACATAGTTGTGTAATTAGATATGCGATTGGATTATTGCAACATAGTTGTGTAATTAGTTATGCGATTTGATTATTGCAACATAGTTGTGTAATTAGTTATGCGATTGGATTATGGCAACATAGTTGTGTAATTAGTTATGCGATTGGTTTATTGCAACATAGTTGTGTAATTAGTTATGCGATTGGATTATTGCAACATAGTTCTGTAATATGTTATGCGATTGGATTATTGCAACATAGTTGTGTAATTTGTTATGCGATTGGATTATTGCAACATAGTTGTGTAATTAGTTATGCTATTGGATTATTGCAACATAGTTGTGTAATATGTTATGCGATTGGATTATTGCAACATAGTTGTGTAATTAGATATGCGATTGGATTATTGCAACATAGTTGTGTAATTAGTTATGCGATTTGATTATTGCAACATAGTTGTGTAATTAGTTATGCGATTGGATTATGGCAACATAGTTGTGTAATTAGTTATGCGATTGGATTATTGCAACATAGTTGTGTAATTTGTTATGCGATTTGATTATTGCAACATAGTTGTGTAATTAGTTATGCGATTGGATATTGCAACATAGTTGTGTAATTAGTTATGCGATTGGATTATTGCAACATAGTTCTGTAATATGTTATGCGATTGGATTATTGCAACATAGTTGTGTAATTAGTTATGCGATTGGATTATTGCAACATAGTTGTGTAATTAGTTATGCGATTGGATTATTGCAACATAGTTGTGTAATTTGTTATGCGATTGGATTATTGCAAGATAGTTCTGTAATTAGTTATGCTATTGGATTATTGCAACATAGTTGTGTAATATGTTATGCGATTGGATTATTGCAACATAGTTGTGTAATTAGTTATGCGATTGGCTTATGGCAACATAGTTGTGTAATTAGTTATGCGATTGGATTATTGCAACATAGTTGTGTAATATGTTATGCGATTGGATTATTGCAACATAGTTGTGTAATTAGTTACGCGATTCGATTATTGCAACATAGTTGTGTAATATGTTATGCGATTGGATTATTGCAACATAGTTGTGTAATTAGTTACGCGATTCGATTATTGCAACATAGTTGTGTAATATGTTATGCGATTGGATTATTGCAACATAGTTATGTAATTAGTAATGCGATTGGATTATTGCAACATAGTTGTGTAATTAGGTTTCACTGTTGTTGTAATCCTTGATTACTCGGTGTAACGTTTTTTCGAAAGACTAACATCAACGGAATAATGTCACATGTTCCTATACTTAAGCTGAAGAATTAAAAGCAATCTAAGAAAACCGAATTAAAAAGTAGTCTTAGTTTTTAACGATATCAACAAAGTCATGCAGAGTTATTTTTTAATCTGAAAAATTGAACTATGATACATAATTCATATTGTAGAAAATGCAAACGTTTATAAAAGAAAGATCGTATCCGATTTCAGTTTTGAGTAGCTAATTAAGATGGCGACGAATCCGTTTGAATAATGTTATATGCTAAACTGAATTTCTTTTGTGTGTCATCGGGACATGAAGAAAATCGTTATCTTTTGTATAATATTAAGAAATAATGTGTCTGTTTTGATTGTTTTCCTGGAGTCTCGCAGTTAGTAGTTGTTTAAATTTAAGTTGAACGGCGGTTCTACAATTTGGATATCAGCTTTTTCATCTTTTTATGCCAGTGTAAGTACCTTCCAAACTTACTGGATTCCCACATTAGTTGAAGAGTATGAAGAAACCCCACAGTGACGTAAGAATATAAAATAAAGAACTAAAAGGTATGGATATTCACGTGTAAATGATTAGATAGATTGATAAAGAGAGTGACGCGCGTACACACAGACATTTCTTAGAAAAAGAGAGGGGGAAATACTGAAAAATATTTTTTTTTTAAACAAATAAAATATGGAGAGGGAAAAGTATCAAATGAGACAGAGGGGGAATAAGATGACGAAAAAAGGGGGGAAGAACTACCCCAAAAGACAGCGAGGAAAATGGCTAGAAGGGAAAGGGGAGAAAAGACCTCCAAGAGAGAGAGAGAGAAAGAGAGAGAGAAAAAGAGAGAGGGAGAAAGAGAGTAAGAGAGGGAGAGAGAAAGAGAGAGAGAGAAAGAGAGAGAAAGAGAAAGAGAGAGAGAGAAAGAGAGTAAGAGAGAGAGAGAGAAAGAGAGAGAGAGAGAGAGAGAGAGAAAGAGAAAGAGAGAGAAAATACCTGAAAAGAGAGAAAGGATAAAGAGAAAGTAAAAAAGATAAAAGAGTATTCGGCAATAAGTTACCCCCTTCATTCCTCCCCCGCACACAAGCGTAATAGCATTAACACCAGCCTCATATATATACACATCTAACCTCTTGTGAGCGCTTATTGTCACTCAGATTTCAGGGAAAACCATATATCATTATCAGTTCGAAGTTACTCGTCAAGGTGATGTTAGAATATCAAGCGAGTTGAAATAGTAGTAAAATAGAACGGGGAGTACTGGAAATCTGTGGAAATCTACTGTCACTCAGACTCCATGGAAAGCCTCCCGTTTTTATCAGTGATTAAGCACTGGTAACGACTCGTGTTAGAACTACTAGTTGGTATTAATCACAATGTAACCTTCATCGACTTTCTTTGAAAACTCCCATCAAATTAGGATCTTTAGTAGAACAGCCGCGTTCGTAAATAAATACCTCTGCCATCCCAAAAACAAAAATTGGGAACGGGGTATTAAAAAACAAGTTTTATTACTTACTCGTTTCGATTATATTTCTGCCTTCACCGTTCCGCGATCCGTTCCATAGTAGCGTTCATTCTGCATTTAGCATGGCAAAAACTGAGGATTTTTTCAATATAAACATGGAGATCTTCACCTTAACCCGAAACATATCTCGACAGGAATAACAAAAGTAGGTCATGGTCGTGTGCGCGAACTGCGCATAACTAGCGATGCTTTTTTATTTATTTATTTTTATGTTATCTTTTTTTTTTCAAAACTCATTTTTCCATTAGTGGAAATCCTAAAATTATTCAATATCTTTTTCGGGGTGAGGATAATGAAAGTTTAAATTTGTACTTTATTCCCAATGGGAGGTTAGGGCTAAAAGTACCAAAAGAAAGCGGTTACCTTTTGAAGGTCGCATACTGGTTACACGAGAATCTTCCATTCACAGTTCCTCCAGCAAAAATAACAGCCACGTTGCCCAGCATGTCTTGTACCATATCCAGTCAAGCATCTCCTAATCGAGTGCAGTGACCTCATGTTAAAAAGAGAAATTTGTTAAAATATCAAAAATATCAAAGAACTATTTGAAGAAGATATCAAAGTAGACGTAACATTATCCTCCTTAAAAGCAATAATTCGATGCTCAAAAGTATAACTATCAGCGCTTTTACACTTTTTTTACTAATCAGTCACCATTTATCAAGGCTAAAAGTCACTCAAGGATTAGGGTTAATGAGATGAATGATGAAGAACACGATGAGAAGACTGAAAATAATGGATGGAATAAGCAAAATTGGACTCCCTATGAGGACAGTCCATGACAATTATGTTGCAGCCTGCAGGAAGCCTGTTTCCTGGAAAGGAACTGTTGATGAAAACTCCGCCTGGTGCTAGTCTTATGAAGGATGAAAGGAAAGTTTGTTGCAACGGTAGCAGTAAGACAAACTCCCGCCCTGAATGTCCTACGAAGATGAACCAAAGATTGAAGTTTAGCTGAGGACCCCGCCCCATGGAAACAATGATAGAGCAGAGAAAGACTGCCAACGTATGTTTTACCTCTAAATTGAACTGCGGTTGTGGGATAATTTAAAAAAGTAATAACATTACAAAATTAAAAAATAAATAACAGAATTATCCTATTTAAAGGGAAATTTCAACATTTTCATTTGGTAAGTACTTTTCTAATACGAGGAGGGGTGATATATCTACATTTATTTCTACAGAATCGACTTCCAAATTGGGTTGAGAACAATCTATTCTCTTCCCTCCATCCTCTTTCTCACAGAAGAGACGTTGCTAGCCTTCCTCTGGTTTATTGTTATTTTCATGGTCAATGCTCGGCCTAGCTCCAATCCCTGCCCTCCCCCGTAAAACATTCACAGAAAAAACTCATTAAGCAAAAATATTTCCTCTCTCTCTCTCTCTCTCTCTCTCTCTCTCTCTCTCTCTCTCTCTCTCTCTCTCTGTACTTAAAACTAAACAGAACTGTCATGAACACATTTTCTTTCCAAGAACTTCACATTTAGGGAATACGATACCGTGGGGCTGCTTCCCAGCTGAGTACAACATGGTCGTTTTTAAGTTCAATATTAACAAATTCTTTTCGAGCTTCCAACGTAAGTAATCAAATTCTTAACATCTAAAGCCATCGTTTCCAATCCTCTCAAAGATGTTGTTCATCGCAAACTGTTTAACCCATATCCTCGAGTGGCCTTTAACCTTGATTAGCAGGAACGAATTGGTACAAAACGTTTTTCCAACGGTGAAAAATAATTAAATAAATTACAAAACGTTAGAATGCAGAAGTTATGAATGATTAGGTGCATATACGTATTTAACAAACATCGCCACGAAAGCTGAATGTAACACCAGGTTGAGATTAATATGGAGTTGGTACAACACTACGAGGGCACTCAGGGCCGGCGTCGAGTACTCGTCAAATTGTCCAAATCGAACACGTCGGTATTCCACAGAAGGGTGCCTTAGGCGATCAGCAATAAATGAATTATCTTCTACTGGCATAGATAAAGGGGTAACCCCTTAGCCGCTCTCAATATCAGGGGGTAATACCTGAGACGATAATCTCTTAAGCATCGAGTAGAACCAGGACATAAACCATATTTTAGTCTTTGTCCAATAACCAGAAAGTAGTATAGATGGATTAGCTGAACTTTAGAGTGTGCTTAATAAAATGCCAGTTATGACATACGGACATAAAAGAAGTAAATAGACACCCTACAAAAATAATTGATACATGTTAAAAATGTCTACTGCCTTCACCGACGGCCAGCAATCGGAGCCGTACAAAATAATAGTAAAAATGTTGAAACATCGATATTTTATATTAATTTACATTGCTTGTGTTTCAACATATCTATTCCATATTATCATTTAAGTATGACACGGGCCAAAGAATTATGTTCAGTCTCAGAGACGCCATATTATAGATTCATGTGAATCTGGCCTTAATCAGCATTAAATCGATGCTAACCTCTAGATTCATGTGAATCTGGCCTTAATCAGCATTAAATCGATGCTAACCTCTAGATTAATGTGAATCTGCCCTTAATCAGCATTAAATCGATGCTAACCTATAGATTAATGTGAATCTGGCCTTAATCAGCATTAAATCGATGCTAACCTCTAGATTAATGTGAATCTGGCCTTAATCAGCATTAAATCGATGCTAACCTCTAGATTAATGTGAATCTGGCCTTAATCAGCATTAAATCGATGCTAACCTCTAGATTAATGTGAATTTGGCCTTAATCAGCATTAAATCGATGCTAACCTCTAGATTAATGTGAATCTGGCCTTAATCAGCATTAAATCGAAGCTAACCTCTACATTAATGTGAATCTGGCCTTAATCAGCATTAAATCGATGCTAACCTCTAGATTAATGTGAATCTGGCCTTAATCAGCATTAAATCGATGCTAACCTCTAGATTAATGTGAATCTGGTCTTAATCAGCATTAAATCGATGCTAACCTTTAGATTAATGTGAATCTGCCCTTAATCAGCATTAAATCGATGCTAACCTCTAGATTAATGTGAATCTGGCCTTAATCAGCATTAAATCGATGCTAACCTCTTGATTAATGTGAATCTGGCCTTAATACGCATTAAATCGATGCTAACCTCTAGATTAATGTGAATCTGGCCTTAATCAGCATTAAATCGATGCTAACCTCTAAATTAATGTGAATCTGGCCTTAATCAGCATTAAATCGAAGCTAACCTCTAGATTAATGTGAATCTGGCCTTAATCAGCATTAAATCGATGCTAACCTCTAGATTAATGTGAATCTGGCCTTAATCAGCATTAAATCGATGCTAACCTCTAGATTAATGTGAATCTGGCCTTAATCAGCATTATACTGGTGCTAACCTTTAGATTAATGTGAATCTGGCCTTAATCAGCATTAAATCGATGCTAACCTCTAGATTAATGTGAATCTGGCCTTAATCAGCATTAAATCGATGCTAACCTCTAGATTAATGTGAATCTGCCCTTAATCAGCATTAAATCGATGCTAACCTCTAGATTAATGTGAATCTGCCCTTAATCAGCATTAAATCGATGCTAACATCTAGATTAATGAGAATCTGGCCTTAATCAGCATTAAATCGGTGCTAACCTCTAGATTAATGTGAATCTTGCCTTAATCAGCATTAAATCGATGCGAATCTCTCGATTAATGTAAATCTGCCCTTAATCAGCATTAAATCGATGCTAACCTCTAGATTAATGTGAATCTGGCCTTAATCAGCATAAAATCACTGCTAACCTCTAGATTAATGTGAATCTGGCCTTAATCAGCATTAAATCGATGCTAACCTCTAGATTAATGTGAATCTGGCCTTAATCAGCATTAAATCGATGCTAACCTCTAGATTAATGTGAATCTGGCCTTAATCAGCATTAAATCGATGCTAACCTCTAGATTAATGTGAATCTGGCCTTAATCAGCATTAAATCGATGCTAACCTCTAGATTAATGTGAATCTGGCTTTAATCAGCATTAAATCGATGCTAACCTCTAGATTAATGTGAATCTGGCCTTAATCAGCATTAAATCGATGCTAACCTCTAGATTAATGTGATCTGCCCTTAATCAGCATTAAATCGATGCTAACCTCTAGATTAATGTGAATCTGGCCTTAATCAGCATTAAATCGATGCTAACCTCTAGATTAATGTGAATCTGGCCTTAATCAGCATTAAATCGATGCTAACCTCTAGATTAATGTGAATCTGGCCTTAATCAGCATTAAATCGATGCTAACCTCTAGATTAATGTGAATTTGGCCTTAATCAGCATTAAATCGATGCGAATCTCTAGATTAATGTGAATCTGGCCTTAATCAGCATTAAATCGATGCTAACCTCTAGATTAATGTGAATCTGGCCTTAATCAGCATTAAATCGATGCTAACCTCTAGATTAATGTGAATCTGGCCTTAATCAGCATTAAATCGATGCTAACCTCTAGATTAATGTGAATCTGGCCTTAATCAGCATTAAATCGATGCTAACCTCTAGATTAATGTGAATCTGGCTTTAATCAGCATTAAATCGATGCTAACCTCTAGATTAATGTGAATCTGGCCTTAATCAGCATTAAATCGATGCGAATCTCTAGATTAATGTGATCTGCCCTTAATCAGCATTAAATCGATGCTAACCTATAGATTAATGTGAATCTGGCCTTAATCAGCATTAAATCGATGCTAACCTCTAGATTAATGTGAATCTGGCCTTAATCAGCATTAAATCGATGCTAACCTATAGATTAATGTGAATCTGGCCTTAATCAGCATTAAATCGATGCTAACCTCTAGATTAATGTGAATCTGGCCTTAATCAGCATTAAATCGATGCTAACCTCTAGATTAATGTGAATCTGGCCTTAATCAGCATTAAATCGAAGCTAACCTCTAGATTAATGTGAATCTGGCCTTAATCAGCATTAAATCGATGCTAACCTCTAGATTAATGTGAATCTGGCCTTAATCAGCATTAAATCGATGCTAACCTCTAGATTAATGTGAATCTGGTCTTAATCAGCATTAAATCGATGCTAACCTCTAGATTAATGTGAATCTGGCCTTAATCAGCATTAAATCGATGCTAACCTCTAGATTAATGTGAATCTGGCCTTAATCAGCATTAAATCGATGCTAACCTCTTGATTAATGTGAATCTGGCCTTAATACGCATTAAATCGATGCTAACCTCTAGATTAATGTGAATCTGGCCTTAATCAGCATTAAATCGATGCTAACCTCTAAATTAATGTGAATCTGGCCTTAATCAGCATTAAATCGAAGCTAACCTCTAGATTAATGTGAATCTGGCCTTAATCAGCATTAAATCGATGCTAACCTCTAGATTAATGTGAATCTGGCCTTAATCAGCATTAAATCGATGCTAACCTCTAGATTAATGTGAATCTGGCCTTAATCAGCATTATACTGGTGCTAACCTTTAGATTAATGTGAATCTGGCCTTAATCAGCATTAAATCGATGCTAACCTCTAGATTAATGTGAATCTGGCCTTAATCAGCATTAAATCGATGCTAACCTCTAGATTAATGTGAATCTGCCCTTAATCAGCATTAAATCGATGCTAACCTCTAGATTAATGTGAATCTGCCCTTAATCAGCATTAAATCGATGCTAACATCTAGATTAATGAGAATCTGGCCTTAATCAGCATTAAATCGGTGCTAACCTCTAGATTAATGTGAATCTTGCCTTAATCAGCATTAAATCGATGCGAATCTCTCGATTAATGTAAATCTGCCCTTAATCAGCATTAAATCGATGCTAACCTCTAGATTAATGTGAATCTGGCCTTAATCAGCATTAAATCAGTGCTAACCTCTAGATTAATGTGAATCTGGCCTTAATCAGCATTAAATCGATGCTAACCTCTAGATTAATGTGAATCTGGCCTTAATCAGCATTAAATCGATGCTAACCTCTAGATTAATGTGAATCTGGCCTTAATCAGCATTAAATCGATGCTAACCTCTAGATTAATGTGAATCTGGCCTTAATCAGCATTAAATCGATGCTAACCTCTAGATTAATGTGAATCTGGCTTTAATCAGCATTAAATCGATGCTAACCTCTAGATTAATGTGAATCTGGCCTTAATCAGCATTAAATCGATGCTAACCTCTAGATTAATGTGATCTGCCCTTAATCAGCATTAAATCGATGCTAACCTCTAGATTAATGTGAATCTGGCCTTAATCAGCATTAAATCGATGCTAACCTCTAGATTAATGTGAATCTGGCCTTAATCAGCATTAAATCGATGCTAACCTCTAGATTAATGTGAATCTGGCCTTAATCAGCATTAAATCGAAGCTAACCTCTAGATTAATGTGAATCTGCCCTTAATCAGCATTAAATCGATGCTAACCTCTAGATTAATGTGAATCTGGTCTTAATCAGCATTAAATCGATGCTAACCTCTAGATTAATGTGAATCTGCCCTTAATCAGCATTAAATCGATGTTAACCTCTATATTAATGTGAATCTGGCCTTAATCAGCATTAAATCGATGCTAACCTCTAGATTAATGTTAATCTGGCCTTAATCAGCATTAAATCGATGCTAACCTCTAGATTAATGTGAATCTGGCCTTAATCAGCATTAAATCGGTGTTAACCACTAGATTAATATGAATCTGGCCTTAATCAGCATTAAATCGATGCTAACCTCTAGATTAATGTGAATCTGGCCTTAATCAGCATTAAATCGAAGCTAACCTCTAGATTAATGTGAATCTGCCCTTAATCAGCATTAAATCGATGTTAACCTCTAGATTAATGTGAATCTGGCCTTAATCAGCATTAAATCGATGCGAATCTCTAGATTAATGTGAATCTGGCCTTAATCAGCATTAAATCGATGCTAACCTCTAGATTAATGTGAATCTGGCCTTAATCAGCATTAAATCGATGCTAACCTCTAGATTAATGTGAATCTGGCCTTAATCAGCATTAAATCGATGCTAACCTCTAGATTAATGTGAATCTGGCTTTAATCAGCATTAAATCGATGCTAACCTCTAGATTAATGTTAATCTGGCCTTAATCAGCATTAAATCGATGCTAACCTCTAGATTAATGTGAATCTGGCCTTAATCAGCATTAAATCGGTGTTAACCACTAGATTAATATGAATCTGGCCTTAATCAGCATTAAATCGATGCTAACCTCTAGATTAATGTGAATCTGGCCTTAATCAGCATTAAATCGAAGCTAACCTCTAGATTAATGTGAATCTGCCCTTAATCAGCATTAAATCGATGTTAACCTCTAGATTAATGTGAATCTGGCCTTAATCAGCATTAAATCGATGCGAATCTCTAGATTAATGTGAATCTGGCCTTAATCAGCATTAAATCGATGCTAACCTCTAGATTAATGTGAATCTGGCCTTAATCAGCATTAAATCGATGCTAACCTCTAGATTAATGTGAATCTGGCCTTAATCAGCATTAAATCGATGCTAACCTCTAGATTAATGTGAATCTGGCCTTAATCAGCATTAAATCGATGCTAACCTCTAGATTAATGTGAATCTGGCCTTAATCAGCATTAAATCGATGCTAACCTCTAGATTAATGTGAATCTGGCCTTAATCAGCATTAAATCGATGCTAACCTCTAGATTAATGTGAATCTGGCCTTAATCAGCATAAAATCGGTGTTAACCTCTAGATTAATATGAATCTGGCCTTAATCAGCATTAAATCGATGCTAACCTCTAGATTAATGTGAATCTGGCCTTAATCAGCATTAAATCGATGCTAACCTCTAGATTAATGTGAATCTGGCCTTAATCAGCATTAAATCGATGCTAACCTCAAGATTAATGTGAATCTGGCCTTAATCAGCATGAAATCGATGCTAACCTCTAGATTAATGTGAATCTGGCCTTAATCAGCATTAAATCGATGCTAACCTCTAGATTAATGTGAATCTGCCCTTAATCAGCATTCAATCGATGCTAACCTCTAGATTAATGTGAATCTGGCCTTAATCAGCATTAAATCGATGCTAACCTCTAGATTAATGTGAATCTGACCTTAATCAGCATTAAATCTATGCTAATTTCTAGATTAATGTGAATCTGGCCTTAATCAGCATTAAATTGATGCTAACCTCTAGATTAATGTGAATCTGGCCTTAATCAACATTAAATCGATGCTAACCTCTAGATTAATGTGAATCTGGCCTTAATCAGCATTAAATCGGTGCTAACCTCTAGATTAATGTGAATCTGGCCTTAATCAGCATTAAATCGATGCTAACCTCTAGATTAATGTGAATCTGGCCTTAATCAGCATTAAATCGTTGCTAACCTCTAGATTAATGTGAATCTGGCCTTAATCAGCATTAAATCGATGCTAACCTCTAGATTAATGTGAATCTGGCCTTAATCAGCATTAAATCGTTGCTAACCTCTAGATTAATGTGAATCTGGCCTTAATCAGCATTAAATCGATGCTAACCTCTAGATTAATGTGAATCTGGCCTTAATCAGCATTATATCGGTGCTAACCTCTAGATTAATGTGAATCTGGCCTTAATCAGCATTAAATCGATGCTAACCTCTAGATTAATGTGAATCTGGCCTTAATCAGCATTAAATCGTTGCTAACCTCTAGATTAATGTGAATCTGGCCTTAATCAGCATTAAATCGGTGCTAACCTCTAGATTAATGTGAATCTGGCCTTAATCAGCATTAAATCGTTGCTAACCTCTAGATTAATGTGAATCTGGCCTTAATCAGCATTAAATCGGTGCTAACCTCTAGATTAATGTGAATCTGGCCTTAATCAGCATTAAATCGATGCTAACCTCTAGATTAATGTGAATCTGGCCTTAATCAGCATTAAATCGATGCTAACCTCTAGATTAATGTGAATCTGGCCTTAATCAGCATTAAATCGATGCTAACCTCTAGATTAATGTGAATCTGGCCTTAATCAGCATTAAATCGATGCTTACCTCTAGATTCAACTTGTCACTGTTCATCGAGTGATTGTGCAATTCATTAGCGAGGGAAAATAATATTATCTTGCCTAGGTTCATCAGGATTGTCTGATAGCAGTTTTAATTATGATAATAAAGGGTGTCTCTTTACTTCTTTAATGTACGTTTATGTCTTCAGATTCAATCAGACAACTTCTTCCTACGGCTGTACCTGTCAGTTAGTTAAATAGAAACAATATTTTAGACTATTTGTTTACAAAATAAAATAAAATATACACCTAAAACCAATCGTATACAAAACCTACGGTTTTAGCATAAAATGATGCAAGGAAGGTTTACCCCAACAGCCAACCATCATACTTAAAGTAATTCATAATTTGTATAAGTAAAATAATTTTAATTTAACAGATGTTTTTAAAATTTCATTTAAAAACCTTAAATTTAATCCAACAGATTTTATTTCTTCAATCAATAAAACAATTTCCACGTAAAACATCCTCATTTGGCAAATATACACTTGCATCTTTAAAGATGATAACACAAAATCGTTTGGGGTTTAACAATTCTTTGGGTGTTTTTTTTTTCTTTTCGATCTACGTTTTCTCTAACCCATCCCATCGGACGATGAAGGAAAAGCTGTCTCAAACATGAACACTCTTTCATGCTTCAGAAATAAGAGGAATATTTTATCAGATTATCTGCAACGTGTCACTTGACTTTCTGTCTCTGGCGGCATATCCGTACACGTAGCCCTAATTTTAATTGTTAGCTTCTAATGGAATTATCTACTTAATCTAACCTTATAAAAAATATCGTGTTTAACATTATTTTTATGTACTTACATTCGATTTTGTTAAATTCATCCATTTCTGGCGAATCAAAATGTATACTTCATAAATTTTAAAACCACCTAATACCCTGTGAAAAATCCTGCCTAACCTTCTAAGGCTTTTCCTCATCTCCTAACTAGTTCTTTTTTCCACCATCTTCTGGCCTAGGGAACGGGTAGTTTCTCTTTGGAAGACAAATCTCTCTTCTCGATTTGGGTGAGTCCTTTAAACAACTGGTGAAGACGACTCACATATTGGAAACCAATAGAAAACCATATTTGCTCGGAAGTCACATCTTTTGGATCCATGTGCTGTCTATTATTAGCATCTTCGGCTTCATTGCTCACGGGAAGGTAACAAAATAATTACATATAAATAATCGGCATTTTTCGTTGAACTTAGTTTCATATGCCAAAAGCATTAGCGTTTTTCATCGCTTATATACGTGTAGTAAAACTGGATCAACTATTAACTGAGCGTGATACGCTACGTTCAAGAGAGTAATCAGTTAAGTTGACCTCACCTGGAAAATATTGAATTGTCTTTTCTAAACATGCAGTCATAGGAAAGTTCCAAGCAGTCGGCCTTAAAAATATGACAGTGTCAATTGCTTGGCAAGGTGATCTTTTGTAGATTATCCCAGCAAAAAAATATCCTCGCACCTCAAAACAGACAAAATGCGGTTTGTAGTTAAAAATGTTTTATTCCTTTTGGCTAAAATCAAAGTGTAGTATCTGTTCCGATGGATACTGCACCCCATAGACTGGTATTGTCTTGGCCTTCGGAGCTTGATTTACGCCGGTCTATGGGCCTGTCCTGTGCAGTTCTAGGAGATCCACCCTTTTATTACTTATTCAAGAGGATGGAATCCATTCATGTCATTGTATATTTACATAAAAAGACCATTTCCCCTTATATTTCTGTTTTCACATAAACTCAGACAGCTGTCGATTATTTTGCAATGCGTTCCATAGAGGCGTTTATTCTGAATTTGGTACTTCTTCAGATTAGTCCCCGAGCTAACTTTGACCCCAACTCTGATCTAACGCTAACCCTGACCTTGACCCTGACTCTTACCCTAACGACGGAGTCAAATTTAGCTCGGGTCCCAATCTGGAGGAGCACCCTGAATTTTATACCTCCTAACCCTAACCCTGACCATGTCTAGACAAGAATCGAAAAAGGTAAATAAAGGGCGTGTGCGCACACTGCGCATGACTGACGGGGCTGTTAACCATTAGTAGCAAGACTCTTTTTCAAAAGACCTAAGTTTCGTACGACAAAAACATATCCTTTTTCATCGCTATGGACGAGTAGGAAAAATATATTGACTCTTAATGAGTGCTAAGTTCAAGAAAGACGTCGGTTAACTTGACCTCAGCTCTAAAAATATTAGCTAGTCTTTTATAAGCATGCAGGCATAAGAAAGTTCCGAACAAAAGACCTAAAAAATATTCCAGTTCTGCGAATTATTTGGTAACGTTTCTCACAGATAACTTTTAGGAAAAGCTAAAAATGAAATAAAACGGTTTTCCCGTGTCACGTTTAGGTTTCAATTGATCGTTTTAAACCCAGTGTTTCTTTTGTAGTAAGCACTCAATTGGGGGCGGGGGGAAATGAGGTATTTTAGTTTTTTTTGTTTTTTTTAAAACTTGAACAAAAACAAGATAAGCCTGTGTTTTCACAGGCCGTGATCTTAAAACATTGCAGTTAAATGCCAGAAGGATATTTTAACTTTGCTCTTTTGAAACATCCGAGTTTTGATTGCATCTCGTGTTTCAATGATGCGTCTTCGAATCTCTATGGGAGGCTTTGTCAGTCAGCTGGTCGATCACACTTCAGTGTTAAATAATAATCCTCACTAAAGGCATCATATCATCCCCCTAAAATTGACCAAAATAATAAAAATGAACATATTGTCTATCAAACAAGAAGAGCGAGATATGCTAAATAAATCTATATTAATGTATTTTAACGAATATTCTGATCATTTTTATTCAGCCTATTTAGATACTTCTTCGCTGGTATACATCCGTTTTGTCTGTAGATTATCTTTCTCGGATATGCAGTTTTGTTCTTCCCATTTTAGAAATGGCTCCTCTCAAGCAGAATTAGATAATATTTTTTCATAATTATTTAGTCAGCAATACAGGAAAATGATCTAACTAAATACATCAGCATATATGAAAAAGACAGCGACTCTTTGAATAAACGTGAAAATAAAGATTGCACAACTAACGTTATGGGTTCAGAAATATTTTTATTCTGTGGAGTTACGCTTCCATTTTGGGGTCTTTCAATGATCGGAATTAGCTCAAATTGTTATAATCTATAGAACGTTGGGTCCTTCACTTATGCTACACTCGTGATCCTATTAAATACATCTAATCAATTAAAAAAACTATGGTGTAACGAATAACCCCCTTAGAAGATTCTGCATAAGTAGAGAATCATTCATACATTTGAAACTTGTAGGTTTAATTAAAAAAATAGTCGGTGGACAAGTGGAGAACCAGACCTACAAAAGGTGGGCAAGCACCACTATAATAAATTGTTAATTGGTCGGTCTGTCACGCTTAAGTCTAAAATAATATTTTCGTTGGTCTGTCACTCTTAAGTCTGAAATAATATTTCCGTTGGTCTGTCACGCTTAAGTTTGAAATAATATTTCCGTTGGTCTGTCACGCTTAAGTTTGAAATAATATTTTCGTTGGTCTGTCACGCTTAACTCTGAAATAATATTTCCGTTGGTCTGTCACGCTTAAGTCTGAAATAATATTTCCGTTGGTCTGTCACGCTTAAGTTTTAAATAATATTTCCGTTGGTCTGTCACGCTTAAGTTTGAAATAATATTTTCGTTGGTCTGTCACGCTTAAGTTTGAAATAATATTTTCGTTGGTCTGTCACGCTTAAGTCTGAAATAATATTTCCGTTGGTCTGTCACGCTTAAGTTTGAAATAATATTTCCGTTGGTCTGTCACGCTTAAGTTTGAAATAATATTTTCGTTGGTCTGTCACGCTTAAGTTTGAAATAATATTTCCGTTGGTCTGTCACGCTTAAGTTTGAAATAATATTTCCGTTGGTCTGTCACTCTTAAGTCTGAAATAATATTTCCGTTGGTCTGTCACGCTTAAGTTTTAAATAATATTTTCGTTGGTCTGTCACTCTTAAGTCTCAAATAATATTTCCGTTGGTCTGTCACGCTTAAGTTTGAAATAATATTTTCGTTGGTCTGTCACGCTTAAGTTTGAAATAATATTTTCGTTGGTCTGTCACGCTTAAGTCTGAAATAATATTTCCGTTGGTCTGTCACGCTTAAGTTTTAAATAATATTTCCCTTGGTCTGTCACGCTTAAGTCTGAAATAATATTTCTGTTGGTCTGTCACGCCTGCGTCTAAGCATCTATAACAGGGATTCTATCTGTCGGTCTGCCATGCTTACTTTTGACATAGCACTTTCACCACTAAACGTGCAGTTTGAGTGGACACATCTTAAAAAATACATGTTCTTGTTAGATGATCTGGAAGCCCTTTTAATCTTAAACCGAACGTTGACAAAATATTTGGATATATTTTTTCCTTTCATTGATAACTGGTAAAATAAACTTAATCGTGTAAATATAAGATAAAGTGGATATATTATACCAGTCCAAACTCGCCATTATGTGACGTAAGCCACAGCTTTTTAAAGTAAAGCCGCCAATTGCTTGTAAAAAAGCAATGTGTTTAATGTCAAGATATTAATGAATCATTTTGCAAAGATGTCGAAAAGCTTCGCATTAAAATTTCAATGCGTTCATCAGTTTTCAGAACTAAAAAACACAACATAAAACCATTTGTCACGGTATACACTTCCCTCACCCTCTCTCTCTCTCTCCCCTCTCTCTCTCTCTCTCTCTTATATATATATTTATATATATATATATATATATATATATATATATATATATATATATATATATATATTACTAGACGTACCGATTGGATCATGACGACTACCACAATTTATTCTACTTTGATTTCATTCGAAAATTCATAAACTTTCACATATATTTTAAAGACATTTTTCTTGCATATCTAAAAATAATAAGTCTATTTACTTCTATACTTTAGTATTCTTGTATAGAAGTAAATACACTTATTATTTTGCCATCTAATTTACATACGCGTTGTGGTGTGTAGATATTCGCAGATGCCAACGCTGAAAAAGTCATTCTTTCTAGACATTGATAAAAAATAGAGAGTTGTTGAATCAGCATAGTTAGAGGAGACGAGAGAAATACATAGAACGCTAAGAGAGAAGTAGGTGAATTATTCAGTTAATTGAAAATTACAACTAATTATAATAATTCAAACAGAATAATTTTCAAACATAACTCAATCCCAAAACTAAGGTATACATTTCAGCTTGTCGTTTGAGTTAAAATATATGGGAAACAAACGTTGTTTAACTCATATATATATATATATATATATATATATATATATATATATATATATATTTCATTATAACACAATTATATATATATATATATATATATATATATATATATATATATATATATATATATATATATATATGAGAATGTCATATACTTATACATCTGTATATATGCAATTCAATTTCATAAATACATCACCCATTTTGAATTCTAACGACTATAGTTTGTTCGAAAAAAGAACAAAAACATTATTTTCACATCACAAACGCACCAAGTATTTTCAAATATTGTACTTGTATGTTATTTCTTCAAATCAATCATCCAATCTTGAAATAAAGACGAAACGTTGATGAATATTTAAATAATTTTAGTTTTTTTCTTTTTCATATATATATATATATATATATATATATATATAATGTAGTAACACGAAATTACATAATCATCGATGCAATAATTTATTTCAACCTTGTTGCATCGATGATTATGTAATTTCGTGTTACTACATTTTATTTTATTCTTGCTCTGTGTATTACATTGACCTCTCATACCCGGATTTCCTTTTGGAATTATTTCATTATAACACAACTATATATATATATATATATATATATATATATATATATATATATATATATATATATATATATATATATATATTTCAGTCTTGTCGGATGATATTAGCCATTACATGAATATGTTGCTGAATTCGTTAGTCTGTTATTTTCCACGTGTGCCTCCGAGTCGTGGAGCTTAACATATGTATATTTGTGCAGCAAATCAAAATTTGGTTTAAAACTATGTAGCTTTTTTTTTCTTGTTTTCGCATTTAATTATTTTCCCGACTCTGTGAGCAATCTCTCGAATATCGGGGGGGGGGGGGGTAGTTGTTGTACTAATTATCCAAGGTTGATGTATGGTCCATCTCTTCGCTATCGTTATCAGGAGGTATTTAATTTATTATTAAATTCATTATCTAATTTATTATCTAATTAATTATTTCGTCTATAATTTGGGCGGGAGAATGGTTCGACATTTATTTATTTTAGTTTTTATTTAGTTTTAATTTGTGTTTCTATTTGTTTAGAATATTTTATTTTTTGGTTTAGTCTTTTTTTTACAGGAAAAAAAGTTGCAGTTTAATTCGTCATTCATTTATTTTAGTTTTTATTTAGTTTTAATTTGTGTTTCTGTTTGTTTAGAATATTTTATTTTTTGTTTTAGTCTTTTTTTTTACAGGAAAAAAAGTTGCAGTTTAATTCGTCATTCATTTATTTTAGTTTTTATTTATCGATTATGACTACTTTTTATATTAGTTGAAAATGTTTCAGATGTTAGTCCCTATATTAAATGCGATTTTGTCTGTTTGGTTATTTTTTTAACATAGATTACTTCGAGGATTTTTAGTCATTTCATGCAGTTATTTTTGTGCATTATTTTGTTGTTTAAGATTGTATTATTTTGGGTATGTGATGTTTAATAGCGCTTTATCATTTTCTTTATTGAAAGGGGCTTGCGTAGTGTAGATTAGGGGTAATTGTCTAGTATTTGAAGGTTTAATGTTAGAGATGGATTTGTGTTGTGGTTCTAAACGTTTTTCTTTTAATTTTAATGGTGTCATACATTGATGAATAAGTTTTCTTTCGGTTGTGCATTTTGAAGGAGATTTGCATGTGAAGATTTGTATGGAGTCGCTGGTGAATGTTATGGTACATTTATGTATATAGTTGACATATATTGCTAATTGTTTTTGCTATGTGGAATATGGGTTTAAGGATTTGTAAGATGATTGTAGTACGGCTTACTTTCTGTTTGAGTTTTAAATTTTTTTTTGCATGTATAGCCGGGTTTGTAGTCACCTATTTTATGTAGTTTTAGTATTCCGATTTCGCAGATTCCTATTTTATTAACTTTTTTATATTCGTCGTCTACTGTGTTTTTGTGAGTTTTTGTTTGTTTTATCACTGATGGAATTTTCGATTTTCGAGTTGTAGTTGGTTTGATTAAGTGTATGATGCTATCGCTGATATTATATAGTTCTTTTGCGGCTTCGTTTTTTTTTGCAATGAGTTAAAAGAGGATATATAAATTCGTTGTACTTTCATTGAAATGTACACAAGTTAAGCAAAGTAAAAAAGCTATTTTTTCTGAGGTTTTAAGACTAATATGTTTAGTACTCTAATAACTTATATGATTATCTTAGTGGTTGTGTGTTCAAATGTAAATGTGTAAATACAGTTATAGATACATTTGTGTAAATCTGTGCGTGTGTGCATGTGTTCATTTAGAGTGTGTTATGTATGGGTGTGCTCTTGGGGTATGTGTGCTTACTCGGAAACATATGTGTATATATGGATGCATGTTTAAAATGGTTTTAATTTAATAGGTGAACTTTTAGTTGATCGTGTTGTAAGAAATATGATTTAATACATAAATTGGAAAGGTTGGTAAGGATTTGATTAGATGTCTGCCCTCCCATCTAGATTTTACAGCCTGGGCGAGTTAACCATCCAAGCTGCTGCTGATTTTATCCGTTTAGGAATGAATGATTATCTGAAATCTTTAATTCCTGCTTTTGTTAGCTCATTACAAGATTTTTATTTTCATTATTAACTTTCGGCCATGATGAGGTATATGGCTTGCTGAAACGTAATTGCATTTGCGTAGAAATGTTTATATAATGTATATTTATATAGTGTTTGTGCATATATATATATGTATATATATATATATATATAAACATTATTACAGTCTACGCCAATCAACCAGCGTTTCAATGTTATCATATCTCTTCGCAGATTCTATCTTCGGAGAGATGTGATAACATATATTTGAACTTGATTAATTATATACATGTATACATATATATATATATATATATATATATATATATATATATATATATAGAGAGAGAGAGAGAGAGAGAGAGAGATATATATATATATATATATATGTGTGTGTGTGTGTATGTGTGTATATATATATATATATATTGTTACAAAATGTAGAATCTATCGGGATTCGAACTCACGACTCCGGTTTACGGAGAGAGATGGGATTCATTTTTGCATATTTATACACGACCGAGAAATTATAATAATGCGACTCGAATGACGTCAGGAAAAGAGATACAAAGAGAGAGTGAAGACAAAAAAAAACTTCAGCCGCACACGAGAGCCGCACGCGAAGAAGAACAGTCGACAGGAAGTTAACGCGACACCGAGGACGAAGGATGCCGGCAAGGAAGTACGTTAGCTGCCGAGTTAAGACGGACTTTTTTTTTTACTTTTTTTTAAAACTTTTTTTTTATCATTGTCACGTGAAGTCTTTCGGTGGTCCCGACCTGCGGCATTCGTGACAAGATTGGGGGCTGAAGTCTGGGATTATTTTCTCCAATTCTAATAAGACCCGTTAATAGGAGCGGACAGGTGCGAGGCAACGAGACAAAGAGACGCAAAAATAAATAAATAGATACAATAATAAATAAGTAACATGATGTCAGTAGTAGAGGCCGTACGATTAGGTAAACTCCAAAATAGAGTTACGAAAAAGGTCTCGCGGCGCGAGTCTTTTTCGTCTTTTAGGGAAGGAGGTGTTACAAAATGTATGGAGAGCTATCGGGATTCGAACTCACGACTCCGGTTTACGGAGAGAGATGGGATTCATTTTTGCATATTTATACACGACCGAGAAATTATAATAATGCGACTCGAATGACGTCAGGAAAAGAGATAAAAAGAGAGAGTGAAGACAAAAAAAAACTTCAGCCGCACACGAGAGCCGCACGCGAAGAAGAACAGTCGACAGGAAGTTAACGCGACACCGAGGACGAAGGATGCCGGCAAGGAAGTACGTTAGCTGCCGGGTTAAGACGGACATATTTTGAGGACAACTATAGTCAGTCTTCCCGAGTACCTCTGCGCTGAACGGGGAAGAAATGAACAACTGTCGACAAGAAAGTCGCGAGGAAAGGCAGGGGCATATTGTAAATGGAATTTGAAGATGGAATTATATCCGCCCTTGGCTTGGGCGAGACGACCGATGTGCGACTACAGTATCGCAGTGGAGCCTGTTGAAAATGGAATTATAGCCGCCCTCGGCTCGGGCGAGACGACCCGCTGAACTAAGCGGAGAAAAAGTAACCAGCCAGGAATTGTTTTCCTGAGAAAAAAATGTATTTCAAGACTACATGTGCAAGGAGGTACGGCTACGACGACATGCCGGAAATGTCGACTCTGGGTCGAACAATGCATCCAGTTGTAAGTAACAACATGAATATCACTTCACGGACATTCGCCCCCCTAGGGCTGTTGTATGTGTATTTTTGTGTAGAAATGAATCCTGCTACTATAGGGATAGGATATACACCCCCCTCTTCTTAAGAATATACTTTTGTTTTGATGTTTTATTTCATTTTGTTTTATAGAAACACTCCCCTTTTTTCTAGTATACAGTTTCATTAAATAAATGAATATAAATTTAAGTCCTAATGTCCTTTTTGTCGTTTCTTCGTATCTTTTTGTTGTATTTCCTGACGGTGTCTTATATTGGAGAAATCCCCATCCCATATCATTTGACATGCTTTATTTTGAACCTGGGATAATACGAGCCACTCCGGACTTTTTTTTTTTACTTTTTTTTTTAAACTTTTTTTTATCATTGTCACGTGAAGTCTTTCGGTGGTCCCGACCGGCGGCATTCGTGACAATATATATATATATATATATATATATATATATATATGTATGTATGTATGTATGTATGTATCTATATGTGTATATATAACATCATGTAAACATTAGTTATTCAAATAAATATACCATATTTCCTTCAAAAACACTTTTATTTACAAAAAATTGTTTCTGCCCATTTCAAGAACATATCTTCATGATATGTAAAATATCACCAATATTCAAGAGGAGGCGTCACCAGTGTATACAAAAACACAATGGGGCTGAAAAAATAAAAATTAATTCAACATTTATTTAACTTATACATATAGATATGATGTTAAATTAAGGGCTCTAGTCGTACACTATTGAGCTAACAACCTAAACCATTGTGTTATTCTATATAAATTTGTCACATAAATTTGTTACATAAATTTATGTAACAGAGCCCTTAATTTAACATCATATCTATATGTATAAGTTAAATAAATGTTGAATTAATTTTTATTTTTTCAGCCCCATTGTGTTTTTGTATACACTGGTGACGCCTCCTCTTGAATATTGGTGATATTTTACATATCATGAAGATATGTTCTTGAAATGGGCAGAAACAATTTTTTGTAAATAAAAGTGTTTTTGAAGGAAATATGGTATATTTATTTGAATAACTAATGTTTACATGATGTTATATATACACATATAGATACATACATACATACATACATACATATATATATATAAATTTGTTACATAAATTTGTCACATAAATTTGTCACATAAATTTGTTACATAAATTTGTCATATAAATTTGTCACATAAATTTGTCACATAAATTTGTCACATAAATTTGTCACATAAATTTGTTACATAAATTTGTCACATAAATTTGTCACATAAATTTGTCACATAAATTTGTCACATAAATTTGTTACATAAATTAGTCACATAAATTTGTCACATAAATTTGTCACATAAATTTGTCACGTAAATTTGTTACATAAACTGGTTACATAAATTTCTTTATAGGCGAGAGAGATATAGTTTCATCGTGTCTGCCATACCGGCTTTAAAGTGCATCGTGCTAATTTTACGCCTCGTTGCTAATTTTACTTCTCCATCAACATGTCATTATGATCTCGTTCTGTGATCGCCATTCTCCAACTAACCGATTTCGTGCAACTGACTGCGGAGGTCTTTGCACTTAATTGACCCAAACGGGACAAAATGTGCCCACAGTCGCACCTCACTCCGAGTATCCGTCACCGCCTACAGAAGGATTCTTCTTTGGCACTTCTATTTATTAATGTATACGTAAATATGTCATGTGTCGCACGTCATCGTTAGAGGCGGATCCCAAAACGAAATCGCCTGCAACTGGTGTTGCCATTTAAGAACTGATCTGACTAAAAATAGCCTCCGTTCTCGTAAAGCATAAATGATAATCTATATACTACTAAAACTGTAGATGTTGTTTATTTTTTGTTTTTCACATGCACACTGAATGACGTCATGCATTAAAACGGGTAGTTATAACTGTGCATACTCAATTACATCATCGATTTGTAAGGGCATACATTTTTTTTTTAAATATTCGGGGAATAACCGTGCACGATGGATAATATCACAATGATTATGTAATCGATCAAACAATTGGTTTTTAGAGTGAGATTTTGTAGGCGTATATTTTGTAACCAAATTGTCTGGCAGGTGCTAAAACTCAGGGTAAAAGTTGACCAATCATTAAGTGTAACTTAGAAGTGGCGTCACACTTTGACCACTGGATGTAATTTAGTGTTACACCTAGGAAGCTTAAGTAGTTGTTAAGGTGGAGAAGAAAAAGGGAGAAGGAATTAAGAAAGATGGATTTCACAGTGGTGGGATAGATTTGAGATGAACACCTTGCTCAAGGGTATCCGAGCCAGTTTAGTTTGGGGACAGATTCTATTTAACCCATAGATGGGATCCTAATAGGTACTACCACTCCGGACATGGGAGTGATGTCGACTAAGGGGTAAGTCCACATTCACCAAAGCTGCAAAATGGGGGATTTTCCACCGGATGCCCTTTAAGTTCATAGTCAGGACCGTAGCGTGAAGAATGAGCATTCTTATGGACAAAATGAATTAACGCTTTTCTTGAGAACTATTTTAGTCGAACCATTCCTTGGCCTTTTGGCGAGGCGAAAAGTGCAATATCTATTTTGATACTACATTCCATCTTTCTATCCTCGGTAAGTGAAGAAGAAATCCTTCTAGACTGACGCAAATTTGTATTTTTCCCCAATGCAGAGTGCATCTTTTGAGGTAGCTGGATTTTCGCCACATTAAAAATCAACCTTGTGTTTAACTCAGCCATTGTAAGGAGGCAACTATTTTGATGAGTATTAAATTTCGTTCGTCGATTTCACATTTCAAGTGGACGACAATTTCACCGCTCGTAACTCTGTATATTTTTATTTGGTATGCTTGTTTTAATCAACCCATTTTTCGATTATTTAATGCCAACCATAATATCTGTTGTGAATCATTTGATTTGTAGCGTCGGCTTTACAGAATATAATAACTTCTGCGGTTATTTAATACCGAAACTGGACTGGAGTTATCGAAATGGCTGAAAAAAATCATCGATGATAATGCATATGTTGGAAGACAGTTGTGAGATAACTAATGGACGAGGTACCCCATGATGTGAAGCACAGGGTCTGGAAGTGAATAGAGCAGACTCAAATAGAACAGACTGAAAACGTATCATCTGCTGCGTGTGCTGAAACCGAACCAAGAAAAAAGCAGTATTGTCAATAATTCATTGTAGACGATTTATTGAACACGATTTGCTATTCTTATTTTTGAGAAAGGGCAGGTTCATACATTTCCCACTGGTATTATTATAGATTCATAAAAAAATTAACTCTGTCGATTCCGTCGTCTACGACGGTATTCAGTAGGTCAGTAAAGCACCTCTTTCTGTGCCAGTGTCCACATATTTTTTCCTGTCTGATAGACAGCTTATTCGTATCATCGTATCATCGTATTATCGTACGATCGGTGAGGATTTGAACTGTCCGCATGTTTTTTTGTTTTGTTTTGTAAATGCGGGCTTCTTAAAGACTCTGGTTTGATTGCGTTTATCTAACGACATATCAATCTATTTTTGTCAGACCACAACGTCTATTGTAAATGAATAATTTGATATGATTAATTGTACACGTTTCTATTTTAACCATAGATGCAAAAAATGAAGAGTCCATAGCTTTTACGAGATTTTTAGTGCACAATTAAAAGCGAAGTCTTGAACTTGCATAAGCGATTCCGTGACCAACGACAATATCAATAAGGGCAATCACACATCCAATGTATATTTTTAACAAGAAAATCTTAGATTCTTATTTATCATATTTAATTACCCCCTCCTTTAACTTTATAACTGTATGTGTGTGAAATTTGAAACAAAATACTGCTTGTATTCTGATTTCCACGATAATCCAAAAGTCCCAAAAAATAATGGCCGAACGGGGCAAGAGCCGAACGTCTCCAAGCGACACCGTCTGGAACAAATATCTGTTCTCACGAATAACTCTCTGGCAACAAAGGATAAGGACATTCCATGATAAATGCCAGTATACTGAAATCATATGCCCTTAATAGGGTTAAGATGAAAATTCATATACACTAAATGTACAAAAGCAAGCAAATTCACAAATTTTTACACTTTTATTGTCATTAATTAAGGGTATGACTACATATTAACCAAACTATTTCATTATCACATCACTACAGTATAAATCTCTATGCATGAGTGGATGAAGTGTGTGAGGTGCGCTGAAGAAAAATTCCTACCAGTAAAATACATAGCCCTGTTGTGCTCGCATACCCTTAATGACAATAAAAGTGTAAAAATTTGGGAATTTCCTTGCTTTTGTACATTTAGTATATATGAATTTTCATCTTAACCCTATTAAGGGCATATTATTTCAGTATACTAGCATTTATCATGGAATGTCACTACTTTTGTAAAGGCTATGCTTCAATACAATGGTTATTTTTAAGTTTTTTTTAATTTTCTGGAAAACTAAGGTATATGGTAAACTGAAATTAACATGCCATCAAATGGACCCTAGAACCTCTATCTCTGCCAAAAACCAGCTGAATCCATCAAATAGTTGATGAGATACAGGGTGGCACATACGTACGTACACGCAGATAACATGATTTCATGATTGAACTTTCTGGATCTCTGGGTTGCCTTGACTAATGATGCTGAAATTCTACACACTTATAGAACCTATCAAATAAAAAATGTTGTGCAAAGTTTTAACTAATTTGGTTTATTGATTTTTGAGTTATGATTGATCAAAGAAATGAGATTTCCAGCATAGGCCATTCTTGAGGTCAATTAAGGTATACAGCGCTCTCGTGCCTCCCTTGATACGTTCACAAATTGGCGAATCACCTTATATGGAGCTGAAAATGACGAATCACCTTATATGGAGCTGAAAATGGCGAATCATTTGTTAACCGGATGTTGATAGTTCGAATCAGCTTCACTGAATCTCACGTTTTAATATTTAAAACTACAGTGCATTACACCTCCAGCCGTTCGAAGCTTTTATGTTTTACGCCACAGACGATTCTTTGTCGGCAACTTCGGGGCATCGGCCCTGCCCATTACACTGTCTTATTTTTTCATAATTTTCCTCCGATTTTTATAAATTATTAACTGTATCTAGCGCTGTCCGAGAGTCTTGATAATTACATTTATGTTATCCATGCGTGTTTATTGCAAAATTATTTTTTGATAGGTTTTTGAAAATTGAATTATTACGATATCTATTAGTCATTAAACTGTTAAGCGAACGAAATCATTAAACTGTTAAGCGAACGAAATCATTAAACTGTTAAGCGAACGAAATTATTAAACTGTTAAGCGAACGAAATTATTAAACTGTTAAGCAAACGAAATAATTAAACTGTTAAGCGAACGAAATTATTAAACTGTTAAGCGAACGAAATGATTAAACTGTTAAGCGAACGAAATTATTAAACAGTTAAGCGAACGAAATTATTAAACTGTTAAGCGAACGAAATTATTAAACTGTTAAGCGAACGAAATTATTAAACTGTTAAGCGAACGAAATCATTAAACTGTTAAGCGAACGAAATTATTAAACTGTTAAGCGAACGAAATTATTAAACTGTAAAGCGAACGAAATTATTAAACTGTTAAGCGAACGAAATTATTAAACAGTTAAGCGAACGAAATTATTAAAATGTTAAGCGAACGAAATAATTAAACTCTTAAGCGAACGAAATCATTAAACTGTTAAACGAACGAACTTATTAAACTCTTAAGCGAACGAAATTATTAAACTGTTAAGCGAACGAAATTATTAAACTGTTAAGCGAACGAAATTATTAAACTGTTAAACGAACGAAATTATTAAACTGTTAAGCGAACGAAATTATTCAACTGTTAAGAGAACGATCTTATTAAACTGTTACACAACGAAATCATTAAACTGTTAAACGAACGAAATTATTCAACTGTTAAGCGAACGAAATTATTAAACTGTTAAGCGAACGTAATCATTAAACTGTTAAGCGAACGAATTTATCAAACTGTTAAGCGAACGAAATTATTAAACTGTTAAACGAACGAAATCATTAAACTGTTAAGCGAACGAAATTATTAAACTGTTAAGCAAACGAAATTATTAAACTGTTAAGCGAACGAAATGATTAAACTGTTAAGCGAACGAAATTATTAAACAGTTAAGCGAACGAAATTATTAAACTGTTAAGCGAACGAAATTATTAAACTGTTAAGCGAACGAAATTATTAAACTGTTAAGCGAACGAAATCATTAAACTGTTAAGCGAACGAAATTATTAAACTGTTAAGCGAACGAAATTATTAAACTGTAAAGCGAACGAAATTATTAAACTGTTAAGCGAACGAAATTATTAAACAGTTAAGCGAACGAAATTATTAAAATGTTAAGCGAACGAAATAATTAAACTCTTAAGCGAACGAAATCATTAAACTGTTAAACGAACGAACTTATTAAACTCTTAAGCGAACGAAATTATTAAACTGTTAAGCGAACGAAATTATTAAACTGTTAAGCGAACGAAATAATTAAACTGCTAAACGAACGAAATTATTAAACTGTTAAGCGAACGAAATTATTCAACTGTTAAGAGAACGATCTTATTAAACTGTTACACAACGAAATCATTAAACTGTTAAACGAACGAAATTATTCAACTGTTAAGCGAACGAAATTATTAAACTGTTAAGCGAACGAAATCATTAAACTGTTAAGCGAACGAAATCATTAAACTGTTAAGCGAACGAAATTATTAAACTGTTAAGCGAACGTAATCATTAAACTGTTAAGCGAACGAAATTATTAAACTGTTTAACGAACGAAATTATTAAACTGTTAAGCGAACGAAATTATTAAACTGTTAAGCAAACGAAATTATTAAACTGTTAAGCGAACGAAATCATTAAACTGTTAAGCGAACGAAATTATTAAACTGTTAAGCGAACGAAATCATTAAACTGTTAAGCGAACAAAATCATTAAACTGTTAAGCGAACGAAAATATTAAACTGTTAAGCGAACGAAATCATTAAACTGTTAAGCGAACGAAATCATTAAACTGTTAAGCGAACGAAATCATTAAACTGTTAAGCGAACAAAATCATTAAACTGTTAAGCGAACGAAAATATTAAACTGTTAAGCGAACGAAATCATTAAACTGTTAAGCGAACGAAATTATTAAACTGTTAAGCGAACGAAAATATTAAACTGTTAAGCAAACGAGATTATTAATCTGTTAAGCGAACGAAATTATTAAACTGTAAGGGAACGAAATTATTAAACTGTTAATCGAACGAAATTATTAAACTGTTAAGCAAACGAAATTATTAAACAGTTAAGCGAACGAAATCATTAAACTGTTAAGCAAACGAAAATATTATACTGTTAAGTGAACGAAATTATTAAACTGTTAAGCGAACGAAATTATTAAACTGTTAAGCGAACGAAATCATTAAACTGTTAAGCGAACGAAATCATTAAACTGTTAAGCAAACGAAATTATTAAACTGTTAAGGGAACGAAATTATTAAACTGTTAAGCGAACGAAATCATTAAACTGTTAAGCGAACAAAATCATTAAACTGTTAAGCGAACGAAATCATTAAACTGTTAAGCGAACGAAAATATTAAACTGTTAAGCGAACGAAATCATTAAACTGTTAAGCGAACGAAATCATTAAACTGTAAAGCGAACGAAATTATTAAACTGTTAAGCGAACGAAATTATTAAACAGTTAAGCGAACGAAATTATTAAAATGTTAAGCGAACGAAATAATTAAACTCTTAAGCGAACGAAATCATTAAACTGTTAAACGAACGAAATTATTAAACTGTTAAGCGAACGAAATTATTAAACTGTTAAGCGAACGAAATAATTAAACTGCTAAACGAACGAAATTATTAAACTGTTAAGCGAACGAAATTATTCAACTGTTAAGAGAACGATCTTATTAAACTGTTACACAACGAAATCATTAAACTGTTAAACGAACGAAATTATTCAACTGTTAAGCGAACGAAATTATTAAACTGTTAAGCGAACGAAATCATTAAACTGTTAAGCGAACGAAATCATTAAACTGTTAAGCGAACGAAATTATTAAACTGTTAAGCGAACGTAATCATTAAACTGTTAAGCGAACGAAATTATTAAACTGTTTAACGAACGAAATTATTAAACTGTTAAGCGAACGAAATTATTAAACTGTTAAGCAAACGAAATTATTAAACTGTTAAGCGAACGAAATCATTAAACTGTTAAGCGAACGAAATTATTAAACTGTTAAGCGAACGAAATCATTAAACTGTTAAGCGAACAAAATCATTAAACTGTTAAGCGAACGAAAATATTAAACTGTTAAGCGAACGAAATCATTAAACTGTTAAGCGAACGAAATCATTAAACTGTTAAGCGAACGAAATCATTAAACTGTTAAGCGAACAAAATCATTAAACTGTTAAGCGAACGAAAATATTAAACTGTTAAGCGAACGAAATCATTAAACTGTTAAGCGAACGAAATTATTAAACTGTTAAGCGAACGAAAATATTAAACTGTTAAGCAAACGAGATTATTAATCTGTTAAGCGAACGAAATTATTAAACTGTAAGGGAACGAAATTATTAAACTGTTAATCGAACGAAATTATTAAACTGTTAAGCAAACGAAATTATTAAACAGTTAAGCGAACGAAATCATTAAACTGTTAAGCAAACGAAAATATTATACTGTTAAGTGAACGAAATTATTAAACTGTTAAGCGAACGAAATTATTAAACTGTTAAGCGAACGAAATCATTAAACTGTTAAGCGAACGAAATCATTAAACTGTTAAGCAAACGAAATTATTAAACTGTTAAGGGAACGAAATTATTAAACTGTTAAGCGAACGAAATCATTAAACTGTTAAGCGAACAAAATCATTAAACTGTTAAGCGAACGAAATCATTAAACTGTTAAGCGAACGAAAATATTAAACTGTTAAGCGAACGAAATCATTAAACTGTTAAGCGAACGAAATCATTAAACTGTTAAGCGAACTAAATCATTAAACTGTTAAGCGAACGAGATTATTAAACTGTTAAGCGAACGAAATCATTAAACTGATAAGCGAACGAGATTATTAATCTGTTAAGCGAACGAAATCATTAAACTGTTAAGAGAACGAAATCATTAAACTGTTAAGCTTACGAAATTATTAAACTGTTAAGCGAACGAAATTATTAAACTGTTAAGCAAACGAGATTATTAATCTGTTAAGCGAACGAAATTATTAAACTGTTAAGCGAACGAAATCATTAAACTGTTAAGCGAACGAAATTATTAAACTGTTAATCGAACGAAATTATTAAACTGTTAAGCAAACGAAATCATTAAACTGTTAAGCGAACAAAATCATTAAACTGTTAAGCGAACGAAATCATTAAACTGTTAAGCGAACGAAATTATTAAACTGTTAAGCGAACAAAATCATTAAACTGTTAAGCGAACGAAAATATTAAACTGTTAAGCGAACGAAATCATTAAACTGTTAAGCGAACGAAATCATTAAACTGTTAAGCGAACAAAATCATTAAACTGTTAAGCGAACGAAATCATTAAACTGTTAAGCAAACGAAAATATTAAACTGTTAAGCGAACGAAATTATTAAACTGTTAAGCGAACGAAATTATTAAACTGTTAAGCGAACGAAATCATTAAACTGTTAAGCGAACGAAATCGTTAAACTGTTAAGCGAACGAAATCATTAAACTGTTAAGCAAACGAAATTATTAAACTGTTAAGGGAACGAAATTATTAAACTGTTAAGCGAACGAAATCATTAAACTGTTAAGCGAACAAAATCATTAAACTGTTAAGCGAACGAAATCATTAAACTGTTAAGCGAACGAAAATATTAAACTGTTAAGCGAACGAAATCATTAAACTGTTAAGCGAACGAAATTATTAAACTGTTAAGCGAACGAAATCATTAAACTGTTAAGCGAACGAAATTATTAAACTGTTAATCGAACGAAATTATTAAACTGTTAAGCAAACGAAATCATTAAACTGTTAAGCGAACAAAATCATTAAACTGTTAAGCGAACGAAATCATTAAACTGTTAAGCAAACGAAAATATTAACTGTTAAGCGAACGAAATTATTAAACTGTTAAGCGAACGAAATCATTAAACTGTTAAGCGAACGAAATCGTTAAACTGTTAAGCGAACGAAATCATTAAACTGTTAAGCAAACGAAATTATTAAACTGTTAAGCGAACGAAATTATTAAACTGTTAAGCGAACGAAATCATTAAACTGTTAAGCGAACGAAATCATTAAACTGTTAAGCGAACGAGATTATTAAACTGTTAAGCGAACGAAATCATTAAACTGTTAAGCGAACAAAATTATTAACCTGTTAAGAGAACGAAATTATTAAACTGTTAAGCGAACGAAATTATTAAACTGTTAAGCGAACTAAATTATTAACCTGTTAAGCAAACGAAATTATTAAACTGTTAAGCGAACGAAATTATTAAACTGTAAGGGAACGAAATTATTAAACTGTTAATCGAACGAAATTATTAAACTGTTAAGCGAACGAAATTATTAAACTATTAAGCGAATGTAATCATTAAACTGTTAAGCGAACAAAATTATTAAACTGTTAAGCGAACGAAATCATTAAACTGTTAAGCGAACGAATTTATCAAACTGTTAAGCGAACGAAATTATTAAACTGTTAAACGAACGAAATCATTAAACTGTTAAGCGAACGAAATTATTAAACTGTTAAGCAAACGAAATTATTAAACTGTTAAGCAAACGAAATAATTAAACTGTTAAGCGAACGAATTTATTAAACTGTTAAGCGAACGAAATCATTAAACTGTTAAGCGAACGAAATTATTCAACTGTTAAGCGAACGAAATTATTACAAAACTACAGGGTGTTCGAGACAAATTTGACAATTTTGAGACAGAGGAGGAAAACGGCTGATGTTGCTGTATTCTCAAACACCACAGTACACGATCTATTAGATAAACCTTTGCCTTATTCATCTCACGTGAAGAAGTCGTCCTGTGCCTTCACCACGGCGTCCAGGTGGGAGCTGAACCCGAAACACGCGGCTTTCACGTTGTCCTTCGAGAGACGCCTGAATACCAGTTTGAGCCTAGCAATCAGCTCGTTTTTATGTTGCAGACAGTACGGTTGTTTTCCTTCTCAACTTCACCCAACACGTAATAGTCCAAGGGGGTTGCAATGAGGCGAGTTTGAGAGACAGATGTTGTGGCTGGTGAAGTCGCTGAAGGTTTCAGTCTGAGTCTGAGTTTACCAGGAGGTCTAACTCGACGGAGTTGAGTTCTGTTGCCACACCTAGTGCCTTACAAGAGTGGGCAGCAACTCAATACAGTCATCTGAATTAAGTCTGAATCTCTTTTCGAAAATGTGAAGTAACATGGCGTGGTCTTCACTCGAAACACTCACAAACCATCACAGTTTTAGAGAACTTGGTGTTTATGATGAAGACCAAAGTATACCCGGCTCGGCTAAGTGTTTGATTTTGCTGAAGAATTTTTTTGCTTTCGTACAGCGGTTCTCTTGGGCCTTCGTGCGAGGTAGTTCGTCCTTGCGACTCTGGTATGAAGAGTAACAATTTCTTCATAGTCGTCACTCCGACGCCCATGTCTCTCGCCAACGAGCGCACTGCCTTGCTTGGATTTTGCTGCACCCTTTTTTCGGCAGCTGCTCAGTGAAATTTTCGTTGTGCAAACACAGACTGAACATCTATTATGATCATTTCCTGCCAGTCACATCTCAATCAAAATTTTCGTTGTGCAAACACAGACTGAACACCTATTATGATCATTTCCTGCCAGTCACATCTCAATCAAAATTTTCGTTGTGCAAACACAGACTGAACATCTATTATGATCATTTCCTGCCAGTCACATCTCAATCAAAATTTTCGTTGTGCGAACACAGACTGAACACCTATTATGATCATTTCTTGCTAGTCACATCTCAATCAAAATTTTCGTTGTGCGAACACAGACTGAACACCTATTATGATCATTTCTTGCTAGTCACATCTCAATCAAAATTTTCGTTGTGCAAACACAGACTGAACACCTATTATGATCATTTCCTGCCAGTCACATCTCAATCAAAATTTTTGTTGTGCAAACACAGACTGAACATCTATTATGATCATTTCCTGCCAGTCACATCTCAATCAAAATTTTCGTTGTGCGAACACAGACTGAACACCTATTATGATCATTTCTTGCCAGTCACATCTCAATCAAAATTTTCGTTGTGCAAACACAGACTGAACACCTATTATGATCATTTCCTGCCAGTCACATCTCAATCAAAATTTTCGTTGTGCGAACACAGACTGAACACCTATTATGATCATTTCTTGCTAGTCACATCTCAATCAAAATTTTCGTTGTGCGAACACAGACTGAACATCTATTATGATCATTTCCTGCCAGTCACATCTCAATCAAAATTTTCGTTGTGCAAACACAGACTGAACACCTATTATGATAATTTCCTGCCAGTCACATCTCAATCAAAATTTTCGTTGTGCAAACACAGACTGAACATCTATTATGATCATTTCTTGCTAGTCACATCTCAATCAAAATTTTCTAGCTCACATGTCACAGCCGCCAAGGTATTCATGGAGCACGGAGCTGCAGCTAAGATTTCCGAATTTTTTAATCCGGCACAAATCATCATCATGCAGGTCACTCTCTTCTAATATTCGGATGTTTTCAATCTCCCAATAGTCTACAGAAATAGGTATTCGCTGCACTTTACCACTTTTTGATATGTTTTTTTACTATTCTTTCATTTTAGAACCATTTGAAATGGTTCTAAAATGAAAGAAATATTTTTTAAAAATCATCAAATTTGATTCGAACACCCTAAGTAATGCGGTTTATATTTTTATTGATAAAATGATTGGATGTAAAAAGCTTTCAAAACTTTCAATCTTTGAATACATGAGAATTAAAGCCGGAAATGACTTCCGACAGTTTAAATGTTTCTAAATCCCTTTCAAATTTTGAAGCGATACGAAATAGTTCCTCGTTTTTTTTTTCTTTTTTTCAAATATTAAGTTTGAAATGCTTGTTTACAAAGAAACAGATATGCATTGTAGTGGAATTTCGTAATTAAATTAATTTTTAAATAGGATTATTTTAAGTTTACGATTATAGTATTTTTTCAATAAATAATTTATAATAAATAAATAAAAGTACTAATGTTTAAGTCGCAAAGTGGGCGAAAAACCCACACACATGATACGCGATCACACAATTCATGAAAAGAAAGACAGTCAGTCCAAAATAGATTCTGCTATTCCGTTTGTCTATTTTCACACGATTGTTCGCAGCGAAAGTAGGTCAAAAACGTGTTCATTAACACGAATCTGCGCCGGTGAGAACTCTCGCAACAGCTACTAAAACGGAACTAATCAGTAAAAATGTCGACGTGTAAATACCAAAACAAAAGCAAAGAATTAATAAAACAAGAAAACGCAAGACTTTTTAAACAAAACGTCTCCGTGCAGTCTCCAGAGAGAGTATATACTGCCTTCGCAGAGAATCTATAGTAAACAAGGGTTGCACGATCTTCAACCGCACCTCCCTCGAATCGACATTGTTTGAGTTCAGTGGTAAGAAGTCCCGGGTGACTGCAAACAATACCGATATTCAATTCAATTCAATAAATTTGGCAAAAAATAAAACAAGCCTGCTTCAGTTGTCATGTAGGGAAAGGGTGGTAGAAATTACACAGAAGAGGATACAGTAGCCTAACACCTTTTCAATTTCGCCTTGAATTGCTGCGTCGTTGGCACATTTATTACATCTCCTGTTTCTTCATCATTGTTATTTTCTCATTTATTTCCGACCTTCGTGTGTTCTCAAGAAAACATGCGTTTAGTATGGTAACCGCATATTGGAGTAGAGGCTCCAACACGTGCGTCACTATGAAAACGATAAAATAGAATATTAAATATTCTTTTTTTACATTACTATTTCACGCAGAACTCGGGAGAAATTGTGGATTCAGTATTTGCTGATGTCCATTAGACCAAGTATGCACCGTCCTTTCTGTCCGTGTGCTTTTTAAATTATATGTCGTGGAGGTTCTAGTTTCATTAATGGAACATATTATGAACTTGCGTGCTTCACCTAATCGATAAGAAAAGAAGACACAACTAATCGATAAGAAAAGAAGACACAACTAATCGATAAGAAAAGAAGACAAAACTAACTGATGAAGACAAAATTTAATTAATTTAAAAATGGAAATTATCAAATGAATTAAATTAAAAGAATTATGTTTTGTTTTTCTTCAACACAAAAGTCAGTCAGCCACGACCATCGTAAACCCAGGTCAGTTAACTGAGTCAAGTTTTCCTGGTGACGTCATTGATAGTGGGTAGTAAGAAGCACTATCAATGAGGACCGGAAATGCTTAGGTGCATGCGTCCATCTGTTGTCAGCAAGTAATCGGAGCCAGCAGACTCACGACCATAGGATTATTCATTCACTTGGAAATCATTACTAACTTGTTCCTGCTATTGTGACTTTATTCCCCTGCCAAGAACACGAATACCCTCGTAAGGATGATTCATTCACTTGGAAATCATTGTTAAGTTGTTGCGTTTTTCAAACGTATTTATTTTTACAGCGCCAAAGAAAAGAAAAGAAATTACAAGATGGCCTCTAACGATTAAGGCATTGCATTAAAGTTCGATTTTCAAGTCTTTAAGAAATAAATTAGAATTTTATTTCGTGATTAAAAATAGAATTTAAGACTAATTAATAAATTTCATCCGTATGCTAAAATCACACGAAATAAGCGAGATATTCAAATCATAATATATTGTAAATAAAATGTTCGTTTTGTAAAAGAAAATCACATAATCTGATCGTTTTCACAAATTTTAATTTCTTTAAAAGATTGTCCGTTTGAAAAAGAACACCCCCCAAAGAAAATAACACCATAACTGGTTTAATGTAATACACATTTTTACTATATTGTAAATAAAGTGTTTATTTTTTTTAAAAAAGACACAAAACAAAAAAAACACATTTTAATTTATTTTACTAAATGTTCTATTAATTAATTATTTTGAATTATTGATTTTGTGTTACTTTACTGAATTCGTTATCTATCGTGTTTGATTTACTTTTAAGTTTAAAAAATAAAGAAACATCATTTATTTTTTCTGAAATAAGAGAAATCTTTACCAAATAAGGTAAATAAAATATTAATTAATTTGTTAAATAAAATATTAATTCATTTGTTAAATAAAATATTAATTCATTTGTTAAATAAAATATTAATTCATTTGTTAAATAAAATATTAATTCATTTGTTAAATAAAATATTAATTAATTTGTTAAATAAAATATTAATTAATTTGTTAAATAAAATATTAATTAATTTGTTAAATAAATATTAATTCATTTGTTAAATAAAATATTAATTCATTTGTTAAATAAAATATTAATTCATTTGTTAAATAAAATATTAATTAATTTGTTAAATAAAATATTAATTAATTTGTTAAATAAATATTAATTTATTTGTTAAATAAAATATTAATTAATTTGTTAAATAAAATATTAATTTATTTGTTAAATAAATATTAATTAATTTGTTAAATAAAATATTAATTAATTTGTTAAATAAAATATTAATTAATTTGTTAAATAAAATATTAATTTATTTGTTAAATAAAATATTAATTAATTTGTTAAATAAAATATTAATTAATTTGTTAAATAAAATATTAATTAATTTGTTTAATAAATATTAATTAATTTGTTAAATAAAATATTAATTAATTTGTTAAATAAAATATTAATTAATTTGTTAAATAAAATACTCGACAAAGAAACGAGGATTTGTTTTGTTTGATATTTGAGCTCGCGTTCTATAAAGTTTTTTCCCTTCTTCTCTGCTTGACATTTCGCAGGCGTTCGACAGAGTGTGGTATTCTGGTCTCCTACACAAACGTCTGGGTTATGGTATTCGTGGTGAGATTTTCGACATTATTAGGTATTTTTTTTCTGATCGAAGATTGCAAGTAACTTTGGACAGTGTCTCTTCAATCTCTTTTCCTATCAATGCTAGTGTTCTACAGGGCTCTATTCTACGCCCAACACTGTTTCTTCCTCTTAATGTCAATGATCTTCCAGGGAATATTATTCAGAAAATTAACATCTATGCTGATGATACCACTCTCTATTTTGGTGTTGCTTCTCGCCTATCTCCCTCGGATCAGTCGAACTATGCAGCTGATCTAGAAGTTATCTAGGTTTAGTTGTGGATTGGGGTACGAAATGGCTTGTTTCGTTTAATCCTGTCAGAAACTCAGCTCGTGTCTTTTAATCGTAGGCGTGTCCCTTGTCTTCCTGGGATTCTCATGGATGGCTCTTGAGAAGAAATCGACTCAGAAACTCCTTGGTCTTTCTCTCTCATCAAATCTTTCTTGGAGTTAATACATTAGATCTATTGCTCTTTCTGCTTCTCGTAAAGTCGGTTCTTTCTATCGCTCCAAACACTTTCTCACACCTGAAGCTATTTTAATATCGGACCATGTATGGAGTACTGTTGTCATATTTGGGCTCGTGTATCTCTGTCCCATTTGAGGGGTTATAATAAGGTGCAGAAACGTATTTGTAATTTGATTGGCCACACCCTTACTTCTTATCTGCACACTCTCTCTCCCAGACGTCATGTTACTAGTCTCAGTCTTTTCTATAAATACTATTATGGCATGTGTTATTCAGAATTATGTGATCTATTCTCTGCTTCTTTTGTTCCAGCTCGTTTGACTCGTTGGTCTAGAGGTCTCCATCAATCGCTGTTTTGATACCTCATTGTAATACAGCTTCCTATTCCAGTAGCTTCTTTCCAAGAACTGCAGGCTTGTGGAACTCTTTTCATGCTGACTGTTTTCCTTCTACCTATAGCCTTTGTCTTTTCAAGAATAAGGCCAATAGGCATCCCCTGTCTTTGTGATAATCATATTTCTTTCTTATTAACTCCATACAAGTGGCTTCATGCCTTGTCTGAAGCGATTTCCATAAAAAAACTCTTTTCTTTCTGTTTTTTTTTTGTCTGTTGTTCTTTTCACCTTTTTATTTGTTTCCTCTCCTCCTACTTGGTCGTTTTCCTACTGCGAAGCGCACCGGACATACGCAACAAATAATAATGTGCAATTAATTGAGGGGGAAAACACAGTTTGAAGTCGCATAATTTAATTAATATTCAAGGGAGAGAACTCGGTATAATTGCACACGATAACTACTTTTTAATATATTTCAGTGAATAAGAGAAATGTCTCTGCCAGTATTTTCATGCTATATTTGATCTACCAGAGAGTGGAGCAAATTCAAACCATCCTTAGGATTTTACAACCAGAACAATCCGAGAAAAAAAAAACAGTTGTTTTAATGCAACAGTTTAATCTGCCAGGGTTAGATGAAACACGAGTTAAAATAAACTGAATATATACAATTACTTAACATATACAAATTATTTTATATTAACTAAAATGTATGCCTATATTGTACTTAGGTATATATAATATATATATATATATATATATATATATATATATATATATATATATGTTTGTGAGGCAAACTCTGAAATTAATAAACTAATTATTATGAATTTTGAAACATAGCTGCTATGCGTAAGGGTGGTTAATGTGGGCTATAATTAGTGCACTTTAGTTGTATGCAAATAAGGAAAGTGAGGCAGCCTTTCTTGAAACTTCTGATATCTCCGATTTTATCAAATTTTAATCATATGAATTAGACATCAATTAATTAATATTTCGCAAATTTCAGTTTCTTTGGGGTATTTTAAAGGGTTTTAAAAGGCATTATATGAACATAAACAAATTTCCATTTGAAAATTTAAATATTTCTCATTTGCATAAAATTCAATCTATTGTTATTGGATACCAATTAAACAAGATTCCCATGATTTCAATTACTTTTTAGAACATATTAAGTCTCAAATTTTAAACATTTTGCTCAAATCAAATTTAATGGATTTTGATCAAATTAGAATAAGGATTCTGGACAGGAGGTTTAGTAGCATATATATCTTTATTTTAACCTTCGTTGGGGCACATAAAGGTGATACAAAACCGTTCTGTTCGATTAATTAATTTTATTAACTAGACAGCAACGCGTCCTGTAACGGGTATTCTTCTAGCACTATATATATATATATATATATATATATATATATATATATATATATATATATATATATATATAATATGAAACTAAAAGTTTACTTTTAGTAGATAGAACCTATAGTGAAATGGTTTAAGCTCAATATACGAGATAGAGCAATTATAAAGAAGAGGGATAACCATGTACGAATGACAAATTTATTTCAAACTTCGATTGTTCAATGCAAGATGTACTCGGTAAAAACATGTTTATTATTCGTTCGTTCAAAATCCGTTTTAATTACGGGACCCCCCCCCCCTCCAGAAATATTCACTCAATGACCTGAATTTAACTTCTGCTTTTAGCTTATAATAGCCCCACCCCCAACTCGCACCGGCTTTATTGTTTACTACCCTTTCCCCTTCTCTCTTCCCAACATCAGCCATAGTTCATTTAACTAACCCTATCACCCACGTTTTTATGTTTTATCTTTATCCCTTCTCCCACTTCCTCATTTGGCCTCGTTTTCAACTAAAAGCTGTCGCTCTTCTTAGACTTGATCGAAATCACTACTTAAATTCCCGACTGCCTGCGTTTAATATACACAGTTCAACTTCAACTTCTGAACAACTACTCTCATTCTCGGTCCACGGAAGTATTTAAAAATTGCCCGAATTCTCAAAATTACTTCCGAATAAGTGCGTTCCACCTACGATTGAACTAAACATCTTTCTATTGGATTTACTTCATTTTTGAACTTTTTCATTGCTGCCTTCACAAAACCCCTTCTTTTCCATCTTTAAATCTCCTTTTACTGGACACCTTATCAATGGACATTTACCAACTGGACAGACCTCATATCTTTTTATACGCACATTCTCATTCTCCATTACTTAATATTTTTCAAATTTTGAATTTTGGCTTTTCCACTGCCAACTTATCAATCTATGTTATTCCTCTGATGATAAGATTTTAATCTACCGCGTATACGTGGCATTGAACAATCGAAGTTGAAATAAATTTGTCATTCGTACATGTGTATCCCTCTTCTTTCATCTATCTTTATATATATATATATATATATATATATATATATATATATATATATATATATATATATATATATTACTTGATAAATCCTAGTTGGATGTAGATTAATCCTATTGGATTTTAATTCCAGTTAGAGAAATTAATGTAATTGCAGAGCAATATTGATGAATTTATATGGAAAAACTCAAAGGTAATTGTTCTAAGTAATCATTTATTTCATCAGCATATGGAATCCGCAGACCAAAATAAACATTTGATTACACTCATAAAAATTTTTTAAAATACATTCCGATCAAAGTTTCGCAAACGTTCATCGTGTGTCCAGGGAGAGGAGGGGATAACGGAGAGGAGTGTATTCACTTGGCGATTTGTACAAAAAGTATCGATTTAAAAGTTACTTTCTTTTTTTACCTTGATCAAATTGTGGTAATCTCCGTTGCTACAGATTTTAAAATTACAAATTTACCCACATTGAATCGCATTCATACACACCTGTCCACATATTCATGTTATATAATGATGGACGTAACTTGTGGGATTATAAAAACCTTTGTGAGAATGTTATATGAAAATGGACGTATGTGTCGGAGAACGGGTGTGGGGTCGTTAGTTTGGCTGGTGCGACTTAGTGCCTGCCGCCGAGTGCATAGAGTGCGATGCTATTTCCGAGAATCGAAACGTGACAAGTGACGAGACAATGTTTGACCCTTTTGAGGTCATCCTGCACCTGTGTGGTTATCACGTGATATTACGTCACAGTTTTGATATGTGAGAAAATTGGAGTTTTAAAACCAGTTCGGACTTAGGAGGCGCAGAAGTCGGACGAAGGAATTAAGATGTAGCCAAGTCAGAACGGGAAATGTTTTTTACCTAAGAAAGAATAATGGCGTACAAGATGTCCTTCTCCCCCCTGTCTCCTCAAATAACAAAGAACTGATTAGACAATAAGCTAGCTAAGAATTTACCACGATATTCGTAAATCTCTCTCTCTCTCTCTCTCTCTCAACGATAGCAAAACATCTCCACGGGCAATAGAAACTGACGCCGAATAAAACGTAATTAAAATGAAAAGATTGTTGTCTTATGAAGCGGATGAGAAAGGTATTTTGTTACAGACAACTCACGGAGATGGCCACTACAGTGCAGAGGTGAAGAAAGTACTCAACCACTAGACGACAGAGCAAACCGAGAAGAAACGAAGGTATGAATTATTAAGGGGCTATGCAACATGTCCCTTTTTGGTGTTACGAATGACCAGTTATTCGAGCATGAACATTTGATACGAACCGCGGTTACCACGGGTGAAAGAGAGAGAGAAAGACGAAAAAGAAGGCAGAAGAAAATGTAGATGTAGAAAAGTTGAGGTAGCAGGTACAATTAACAGAGGAAGGCCAAGGAAATATGGGAGGAGTGATAAGTTTGAATTTGAGAGAAATAAGGATAAATCAAGGCCTGTCCAGAGATAGGATAATTTTGAAATAATTTCTAAAAGACGTCCATTGCATGCCAGCATGTAAAACTGATATCTGGTCTGTCCTATGTAATCAAATAAATTGTTGTTTTTTTCATGACTAATGGTTTCACGCCGTGGGCCATTGTCAAACAACTGCAGTTGTTTCGTGTATTTCCGAAAGCACAAAAAGCAACTGCAGGATCGTGTTTTAGTCTGTCGGACGATCGCTCAGAATGTGAAACGATAATAAAAAAAATAGTTTATTAAATTACAATAAACTTCTGGCTGAGAAAGCATACTCACGACTATCAGTATGATTAATGCGTGTGTGGGGGGGATCATATTTATATGTGGGTTGGTGTGAATTATATATATATATATATATATATATATATAGCACAAATATATATATATATATATATATATATATATATATATATATATATATATTCGTGCTATATATATATATATATATATTTGTGCTATACATATATATATATATATATATATATATATATATATATATATATATATATATAGCAATAGATAAAATGAAAGAATAAAATTAGGTACGAATCAAATTTTATTACAATTCAAAGTTCAAGCAAAGTTCTTTAAAGTCCTTAACTCATGAGTTTTCAAAGAAAATGTTCTCCTCAGAGGACCATTACCGCAATGATATTACTGCAGGTTATAAAAATTAAACTTTGAAAACTATATAAAAAAATATATAGAAAAATACATAAATGTATATACAACATCAAATACATCGGCCCAAAACATACTATTTAGTGAAACTATACAATTCATCCAAGTCAACAAGTCTAAAATAGTTCCAGGCAAGACATCCAAGGTGATGATTAAAGAATTATCCAAATGGTGAATGAAATAATCCAAATGGTAATGAATATATATATATATATATATATATATATATATATATATATATATATATATATATATATATATATATATATTTGTGCTATATATATATATATATATATATATATATATATATATATATTCGAGTATGGTATAGATCCACAGGGTATAAATCCAGAGGAGTTGAACCGGGTTTATGAGAGTGCTCAATAAAAATATAGAGCAGAAATATAAATATAAATGATAATTTATTTTATTTAGACTACAACATTGATTTTGTTTCACGAGAGCAGTTTGAGGGACCCTCGATTCTCAGGCCTTACCTTTTTATTTCAAGACCTGAGGATCGGGGGTCCCTCAAACTGCTCTCGTGAAACAAAATCAATTTTGTAGTCAAAATGAAATAAATTATCATTTATATTTATATATATATATATGTGTCATCTACAGAGTATTTCGCTGTATCACAGCAGTTCAATGTGGTTAGACAACCAACTGCTGGGATCGAAACTCAACCGTTTAAATAATGTTAGCGCTTTATAACCCCTACGCTTTAGTATTTGTGAATTATATTATATGACTGTTACTATATTTGGGCTGGTGAATCTTTGCCCCATTTGAGGGTTGTTGAAAGGTATACAGAGATGACCAGAAAACCCATTGAGTACTCGCGATTTCTGGAAAATCTTCAATAGTGTGGTGAACAATGGGCAATCAAAAATTCCCCCTACTATCCAAGCACAATGATGTCGTTTGCACGGCAACTGATAAGGCCAAACTACGTGCCCAGCATTTCGCCTTAAACTCGACTTTGGACTCCGCAAACCACTCTTTCCCAAATTTCCCATTGCAGACTGAAGCCACACTTGATGATCTGGTCATCACCCCATCTCATGTCCGGGACATCATAAAACTTCTTGACACCTCCAATAGCAATAAAGAAATGCTCTGCTGAACTGGCCCCTGTTCTCTCCAAACTCCACAATAAATTCCTAGCTAAATCTTGCTTCCCAGATAGCTGGAAAATTAACTCTGTGGTACCAGTCTTCAAGAATTCTGGAGATAGAACTGACCCTCAGAATTATCGCCCCATCAGTCTACGCTAAAATCTTTCAATGTTTAATCAATCTAGCGATAGTCTGTCACCTCATTAATGCTAAACTTCTTTCTGACCATCAGTAATAATTTAGGCAAGCATGATCTACTGTGGATATCCTAACAGTCATCTCTGAACAAGGCAGGTGAAGCTAGTGTGCTAGCGCTTGATATATCCAAAGCCTTTGACAAAGTCTGACATAAAAATTAATTCATATTACTGGACGAATATTTAATATAATTAGATCCTTCTTATCCAACAGAAAGTTCCAGATTGTCCTCTATGGCCGTTCATCCAAATAACATGACATAAATGCAAGTGTACCCCAGGGATCTATCCTTGGACCTTTATTGTTCCTGACTTTCATAAACGACCTCCCTGATGACATTGTGTCTGAGATGGGTATATTTGCTGACAGCACGCTCTACTCTCGTCATGTGGGCAAAACTGACGAGCACATATCTGAGGCAATGGCTGAATCCTTAGAAAGTGATATCCAATCTGTAGTGGAATAGGATTATAAATGGATGGTAACATTTAATGCTGCTAAAATAAAGCTCCTTTCTTTCAACAACTACAAGAAACCTCTTCGACCACCGATTGTCAGGGCAAATCACACTCATCCTACCTGAGAGTCAACTAACATGAATTAGAATAAATACATAGAAGAAATTTGCATAATTTTGGTTATTCGGACTACATTTATCATCTTGAGTGTTATCATCACATCGTTTCGGCCACTCTAACCTCCAGTCTTCTTCAGGTGTATCTCTTCCCAATTTAGGATGACTTTCACTCTTACGTCTACAGTGGAAACTTTCCTTGTTTAAGGTGAACTAAGTTTTTTAAAACATAAAGAAAAATAGTGTATCTGTAATTTGGTTGGTTCCACCCTTTCTTCTTTTCTGCACCCTCTCTCCTACAGACGTGATGTTGCTAGTTTCAGTTTTTTTCTATAAATACTATTATGGCATGTGTTCTTCCAAATTGTCTGATCTCGTTTGACTCGTTCGTCTAGTGGTCTTCACAAATTTGCTGTTTTCATACCTCGATCTAATACAACTTCCTATTCCAGTAGATTATTTCCAAGAACTGCAGGCTTGTGGAACTCTTCTTCCTGCTGACTGTTTTCCTCCTACCTACAACCTTGCTCTTTTCAAGACAAAGTTCAATAGGCATCTCGTGTCTTAGGTCACCTTAAGTCACCTCTACAAATTAATCCGAATATGCAAAGAAAAGTAAGCTCAATAACTTATCAGTATCATAAAGTAGAGCTATTATATAATTATAAGACTTTCAATCATGTTTCAAAAGAACGAATCGCCCAAACCGTATTACACATGTTTCAGAGATTCTGTTGCTTGGTGCTAAAATAAACTCTCGAAACTTGTGTAATTACTTTTGGGCGATTGTTGCTTCCTGATACTTGATTTAAACATGATTTAAACAAATATATATATATATATATATATATATATATATATATATATATATATATATATATATATATATATCGCATTTTCTACACAAGTGCTATTTTTAACTGGATTGTGTGTTTTGTTAGAAAAAATATATTTGTGATATGAATTTGTTTTGTTTTTTAATAAATTTCCAGTGAGAGGATAGATATTAGTACCCTATGTTCCATACCAATGGGTGTTTTTTTAATTTATAATTTGATGTAATTTATGAGTCTTGTCTATTATTTGATGACACCAACGTGACTTGTTGATTATTCGGTTGGGTGCAACACCAACAGCAGGAATTATGTTTATCAGACACCCCCCCCCACACCCATCGAATTGTTATTGAAAATAATTGGATCATAAACTGTAATGTTCCTTTACGCCTGATCAAATCGTACTTAAAACCCGCGCCTTCATGCTTACCTCTGCATTACCAATCAATTCATACAAGATAAGACACTGGAATGTTTACCAGATGCGTGCCAATACTTGGGACCTCATGGTCCTCCATGACAAAGGCCCCCATGAGTAGACTACTACTCTTTGGAGTCTTTTCTAATGAAATCTTTTATTCAAATTATTTTTTTACTTTTATTCAGCCCAAACATGGCAATATTACCACTGAAGCAACAGTAGCTGCTGTTCGACAGATTTATAAGCGGCAACGTGGGTGCGGAGTTGGGCAGCAAGATATTGGTTCACACACATATATTTTATAAAGAAACTAGCTGCACCAACTCGGCGTTGCCCGGGAGTAAAAAAAAATGACTGACTTGTTTACGAAGAAGGGAAAAATAATTTTATTGACTATATTTGATTATGAAATTAATTTCATAATCAAATTATTTTGTGAAAGAGGAATGTTATAATGTTCGTTTTAGTACTAACTGATAATAGTAAAGGACAAATAATGAAGTGTAATTAATTGAGGGGAAAAACACAGACATGTTTGAAGTCGTATAATTTAATTAATATATATATATATGTTTGAAAAATTCAAGGGAGAGAACTCGGTATAATTGCACACGATAACTACTCTTTTAACATGTTTCAGTGAATAAGAGAAAATGTCTCTACTTTAACGGTTTCCTTCTAAATAGGGAAATCAAATATAGTCATGGGAATAATATAGTGGAAAATAATATTGTAGGGAAATCAAATATAGTCATGGGAATAATATAGTGGAAAATAATATTGTAGGGAAATCAAATATAGTCATGGGAATAATATAGTGGAAAATAATATTGTAGGGAAATCAAATATAGTCATGGGAATAATATAGTGGAAAATAATATTGTAGGGAAATCAAATATAGTCATGGGAATAATATAGTGGAAAATAATATTGTAGGGAAATCAAATATAGTCATGGGAATAATATAGTGGAAAATAATATAGTAGGGAAATCAAATATAGTCATGGGAATAATATAGTGGAAAATAATATAGTAGGGAAATCAAATATAGTCATGGGAATAATATAGTGGAAAATAATATTGTAGGGAAATCAAATATAGTCATGGGAATAATATAGTGGAAAATAATATAGTAGGGAAATCAAATATAGTCATGGGAATAATATAGTGGAACATAATATAGTAGGGAAATCAAATATAGTCATGGGAATAATATAGTGGAAAATAATATTGTAGGGAAATCAAATATAGTCATGGGAATAATATAGTGGAAAATAATATTGTAGGGAAATCAAATATAGTCATGGGAATAATATAGTGGAAAATAATATAGTAGGGAAATCAAATATAGTCATGGGAATAATATAGTGGAAAATAATATAGTAGGGAAATCAAATATAGTCATGGGAATAATATAGTGGAAAATAATATAGTAGGGAAATCGAATATAGTCATGGGAATAATATAGTGGAAAATAATATTGTAGGGAAATCAAATATAGTCATGGGAATAATATAGTGGAAAATAATATTGTAGGGAAATCAAATATAGTCATGGGAATAATATAGTGGAAAATAATATAGTAGGGAAATCAAATATAGTCATGGGAATAATATAGTGGAAAATAATATAGTAGGGAAATCAAATATAGTCATGGGAATAATATAGTGGAAAATAATATTGTAGGGAAATCAAATATAGTCATGGGAATAATATAGTGGAAAATAATATTGTAGGGAAATCAAATATAGTCATGGGAATAATATAGTGGAAAATAATATAGTAGGGAAATCAAATATAGTCATGGGAATAATATAGTGGAAAATAATATAGTAGGGAAATCAAATATAGTCATGGGAATAATATAGTGGAAAATAATATAGTAGGGAAATCAAATATAGTCATGGGAATAATATAGTGGAAAATAATATAGTAGGGAAATCGAATATAGTCATGGGAATAATATAGTGGAAAATAATATTGTTGGGAAATCAAATATAGTCATGGGAATAATATAGTGGAAAATAATATAGTAGGGAAATCAAATATAGTCATGGGAATAATATAGTGGAAAATAATATTGTAGGGAAATCAAATATAGTCATGGGAATAATATAGTGGAAAATAATATAGTAGGGAAATCAAATATAGTCATGGGAATAATATAGTGGAAAATAATATTGTAGGGAAATCAAATATAGTCATGGGAATAATATAGTGGAAAATAATATAGTAGGGAAATCGAATATAGTCATGGGAATAATATAGTGGAAAATGATATTGTAGGGAAATCAAATATAGTCATGGGAATAATATAGTGGAAAATAATATAGTAGGGAAATCAAATATAGTCATGGGAATAATATAGTGGAAAGGAAAAAAACGAAAATATAGGATAGTCTCAATACACTATTGATACATTCTTCCTTCCATCTTGGATTCAACAAAGGAGATTAATTACAAAAATTAATTACAAAGATTAATTACAAAGATTAATTACAAAAATTAATTACAAAGATCGTCAAGAGTATAAAATGATGAGAAATGTTACTTTCGAGATGATTACTTGATCACCAATTCTGTCAAAAATCACAAAAAAACGGTAGTTAACAAATCAATCAAGATTGAAAAATAGACAACATTTTTATATCAGAATAAGACAATTTACATCACCAGTTTCTTCTCATCTAACAATATCTAGATGTGGGTGTTTGAAAATGAGGTTAAAATCGAAAATTGCACATAAGGTTAAAATTTAGTAGTGGAATTTTCATATGAAGTTGAGTGAGAGTTATGTGTACTGGAAGTTACGTTACGGACAGGAAGTCTCTAGTAGTCCCACGTAGTGCTACAAAAATTATTTTTGAATGCGAGTGAAGAAAAAATGAAAATTTACTACCCTGTGCAGGGATTGAACTCATTTTTCAGACATATGATTAACATAACACTTCTCCTTTACACCTGCTTCCATCGCTTCTCATTTTCTGTCAGTGATTGGCCACAATGATGTATAGTCACTCACCCGTCTCATCTTCATGTTTAGAGCTTCTTGTCTTCAACACTTTGGTGAATCAGGTTGCTGTTGCTATTCGTTTTTCTTTGGAGACAATGGATTTCTGTGCCTCAGATTAATCTGCTGCCGAGTTGCAGCCTCTGCTGTGACTGTGCAAACCTATTCTAGATCGACAATCTCTGTTGCAGTTGTGTTGTGTTATGAGAGCGTTTGTATCAGCCCTCTGACGTCTGTGCTCTCTCCTCTCTCACCACTTCTGGTCTTTCCTCTCCTTACAGAGCATGCCTTCAGTCACAAACACCCAACCTGTTAAGTTGATGCTATCTACCCTCATGTCTCACTTGCAGACATCCTTATAGCATAGGACACGTCTTCCTTCTGGTTTGGAGCTGTTGTGATCTCGCCATATAGAATATCCTTTGGGATCCTCCCATTGTGCGTTCGCCCGACATGGCCAAACCACTGGATTCGACGTTGGTTGAGCAAAGCGAAAATGCATGGGATGTCTGCTTGAGATATCTGCTTAAGCAAGACCGCTCTTGTTTTAGACGTGGTCTTGCCAGGTGATGTACAGGATTTTCCTGAGGTTGCGCAGGTGGAGGGAGTTGAGTCTGTTCTCTTGATGGGAGTATTGATTTACTCCTCTCCAGGAGTTAGGCACAAGGCCAGTTTTTATCTTACTCCCACAAGTAAGATGTGACCCAAGGTCGGGTCGTGAAAGTGGTGTTTAAAAATTGCCTGGGCAACCCCGTTGACATTCCCCGGTAGGCGCACCTCAGGCAGTAAGCAATAAACTTACTCCTCCCCAAAGAGGGGAGGTGAAGCCTGGGAGGGTGGACCTCCCAGAACTGCACAGGACAGACCCATAGACCGGCGTAAATCAAGCCCCGAAGGCCAAGACAATACCAGTCTATGGGGTGCAGTATCCATCGAAACAGATACTACACTTTGATCTTAGCCAAAAGGCTCTTGATGGGAGTAGAGGGCCCATGATTCACTGCCGTAGAACAGTGTGTTGAAAATCAGGTAGCAATAACTTAACGAATGTGTGAAGATTAGAAATAAATAGACTTGTTGACATTTATGACCTTCCTTTCTCCCTTCGCTTTATCCTTATTCTTCCTTTTTCTTGCAAAAGTACTAAAGCGGTTAGGTGCAGTTTGACTAGAACTGCAGTACAAATATTAGAATTTCGATTTATCCACAAATCAGGGACGACCGAATCCCAGAAATAAAAGGTGTTTTTTGAGTCATGTGATCAACAGGTCTATAAAAACAGCGTCGATCAACGGGCAAACAGAAGGATCTCTGCAGACAAATGATCACGGTCGTTTTGATAGAATTCATCATCACTATCATTTCGTATTCAGAAGCATCTCAGCTGCTAACATCAAATAGACAACCACAGCACAAACTACATACCCACAGAATGACTATCGTTGCCTCATCAACCACAATCGAACTAATGGATAACACAACTTATAACAACACAAATAGAGGTCGGCGAAACATGTGCCGGCAACATATCCATACTGGCAACCAAGACAAGCTGCCCCTAAACAAGTTACGCGTCCTCATCATCAGAGTTGTGATGATACAAAATAATATTAATAAATAAATGGATAGATCATAATAATAAATGGATAGATCATAATTAATAAATAAATGGATAGACAATAGTCAAGGGCGACACAAAGGCTCCCTTTTCATTAGCTACTAGACTAAGATATAAGAAAGGGCGTCACTTTTTTCCTTCAATTGAACCACTTACCCTAGATTTCATCTTATAATGGTGAGTGTTTAGTAAGGACTCATCAAGTACCATTTCTTGAATCTTTGATATGACTCGCCCAAAGATTGAACCCCATCCTCCCTGCCCATTAGTGAACACTCTAACTATTATACCAAATGGACCATGTGTTATTCAACTTATTCAAAACCATATGAAGAATCTTAGTTCACTTTATGATTATAAAGTGCCATTATCTGAGGAGAGAATGGTAGATATTGTACGGCCATACTTTCCGTTTATATATGTGGCCTCGTGCAAAGCAATTTACGAGAGACAATTCAGGCAATCCGGAGATACAAAAGATAGAGGAAGTGATGAAATGACAACATCCTAGATTGGACAGGCATCAACCCGACGCAGTTGCAGAGAGTAGCGGGTGATGGAGAAAACTGGATAGAGGTAATAACCGGGTTCTTCATGGATGTTATTTGAAGAAATAATAATGTAAAAAACTGGGATAAAGCAGACCCTTGAAAAGACTGCTTCGATGGTTCAGACATGTTACTCGTCGGAACAATGAATTTGTATGCGATCCAATTGCTCTCGGTTTTCTTTCTAGTTGAGCAAAAATTGCTATGAGAAGAGCTAAAAGCGTGGCTGTGTTGTATTTTGGGATGACTTTAAAGCCAATACTTCAACTCCCAAGACTGCGAAGATCGAAAGTAAGCTAGCAGAAGTTCAAAATTTTAAAATGATATGGATGGGAATGCATAATTAGAAGACAAAAACAGAAGTGGAATACTTTGAAAGCAGAGCAGTACAGATGTATGGAAATGTAGTTCTAAAATTCATCGGCAGGTTAAATCTTTTTCTCTCCATGTCTCTGCCTGAAAAAGCTACCGAAAGTAAAATACCGAATTATATATATTGAGTACAAATGCCTCTGTGTTAATTATTTAATTTACAATCATCCAGCTACAGTCTCATAAGGAATCTCCAACAGGACAAAGATCGACGGACCAAAATAACTCCTTATCTCTCTTTTTTCGTCTTCTTTTTTTTTTTTTTTAAATATGTCACTACTTATCAAAGCCCAACACCACTTGTGGATAAAGGTTAATGAGATCGATTGATTGTCAATTTTATTATTAAGAATATTATGAGAGGATTGAAAATGGCGAATGAAGTGAACAAAATTTGATTACTTATGAGGATGTTTTATGACAGGCATTTTACGGAAGACGACCATGTTGTAATTTGCAGGGAAGCAGTTTCATTGCAATGTCTTCCACAGATGAGAAGTCCTTTGCAAGAAACTCTGTTCATGGCAAAAAGATGCTGTGAACAAAATGAAAACACAATTTAGGGTCTTCATTTAAGATGTCCCGACCACATGGAAAACCGCCTCTGATCTCTTTGTCTTTTAAAGGCTTCACATTGACTTCCGAAGAAGAGAGACGGTATACAGGGTGCTAGGGCTATTTGAGGAAATTTTTAGTATGTTAAATAAACAACCATATTTTAACAACAAATGTTTATACAGGGTGGGCAAAAATAAGGGTCCTATTTTTAAAAATTCATAACTTTTTTATTTATTGATTTTTTTAATTTTTTTTTTTAGAATAAGTAAAGGACCCCTTCCGAAGCAAGCATGAGCCGTATTAGCCCTAAGGAACGTACCCTCATTTAGAAAACATTATTTTTGCTTAAAAAACTCAAAACAGTGTAAAAAACAATACTTTAGTTTTTGTAAGTTTTAAGAAGTGTTTTTCGGCTAAAATTTGTTTTGTTTATTTCAAAAAATCTCGGAAGGGTCAGTCTACACACACATAAAGTTTGGTGAGTTTAACTTTTATTTTGTGGAAGTTATTCAAATTCAAGTTATTCAAATTTAAAGATAGGACCCTTATTTTGGCCCACCCTGTATTTAAATCAAATTGGCACAAATATTCTTGATGATACTTTTTATCTAATTATTCTGTGAATCCACCTTTAGTGGCTGCTTCTATTTGGGCTCGAAACCGTCCACAAGCTGAAATTAAGTGATCTCTATTAATTTCTGACATCAACCTGGACAATGGCGACTTTTAGTGAAGCTATGGTACTATGAGTCTCTCTTTCAACAACACTCTACATGTAATAGTCCATAGGATTTAAATATGGCGAGTTAGGGAGCAATATGTTGTGGGTCACATGATCGTAAAAATTCTCTAATAACCAGTCCTAGGTTACAATGGCTCTGTGAAAACGTGCAGAGTCTTCCATTGCATACTTTATATATCCAGGGATTAACAACCGTTTAAAAACATCAAGGTATTCAACAGCATTGACTCTAAGACCTTGGGGGAAATGTAAGGTGGCATGACATGACCTTCACTTCTCAAAACTCCTAAAACCATCACAGTAGCCGGATATTTGGTGTGCATCACCCTGGGTACTTCAGAAAGTGATACACATAAACACCTTAGAGGAAACGTCTCCATCATATTCCTCTAGCTGCAACTGAACCTTATGAACAAATGACCTGGCAACATGTAAAAAGTTACTGGTTTCTAAATCATTGTTTTGCAGCTAAAGCAACTTGGGTTAAAGCAACTTGGGTTAAAGCAACTTGGGTTAAAGCAACTTGGGCTAAAGCAACTTGGGCTAAAGCAACTTGGGTTAAAGCAACTTTGGTTAAAGCAACTTCCCCTGAATGGATTATCTGAAATAATGAAAAAAAATATTATAAATGATTTGTGTCGTGAACTTAAAACAATATGTCCTCAAATAGCCGTCGCACCCTGCAACTGAACTGATCTGTTCCTAGAACTAATCCACTGATGACGAGGCTTAACATTATGGAAAAGGATCCATTTCCCTTCGACTATATTAAGAAAAGAATAGATCTTTAAACTACATGCAAGTAAAGACTCACCGCATTGAAAGAATGGATAAGAGTTTTTGGGTTTGTAAGATGTAGAACAGTTGAGGTAGCAGGGGTGGCTAAGGAAAATAGGAAGTGATAAGGATGGATTTGAGAAAAAGTGAGATAAAGACTTAGCCAGAGATAGTTTAGTTAATTTCTGAAATCCATCCAACACGTGGTAGCATGTAAAACGGACGTTAAATCCATGATGATGATGATGATGATGATGATGATGATGATGATGATGATGATTCAGACTGAAAGTTGATGGACAAGTGATGTGTAGACTGAACTTTTTTCCTATCAAATATGGTTGGACTGTAGAAAGTAGAATTGTGAATATTCACGATTCTATGAGTGACAAGTCAGGCAGAGTGATCTTGGATGGGCTTCACACTCACCGCACTTTAACCTTCCTTCCAGATTTGTAACTGTGGGGTTATCTCCATCATAGACAACATCGGAGCAGTGATTAAATGTTGGATAATGGCCCTGTGGGAACGGACGCATCTTGAGGTGGGCGTATCTTTGGAAATCGTTGGTTTGACTTGCACGATTTAGTGCGAGTGGACCCGTGCAGTCGGGTGCAGAATAGGGCTGTTCTCACGGGTGGAGCTCACAGGTGCTGTCAGAGCGAACGTTGACGAGCACCGGGTCAAGAGGTCAGAAAACATGAGTGAAGGAAATGTTTGCACATGAGTGTCGCACGTGGGATCTGTGATGTCACTCGTTCTTCGGGAGAAGCTGACAGTTTTGCCAGTCTGGGCTTTGGAGGCGAGCCTATCAGACGTAATTTTTATGATGTAGTCTGCATCATAATTAGGGGAATTAATTCCCTAAGAAAATACAGGCGAAAGATCTCTTTTCCCCCTCCACGAATGGTTAAGGACTTAATTGATAAGTAATTCCGAAAGCAGTAATTTGCTCTCTCTCTCTCTCTCTCTCTCTCTCTCTCTCTCTCTCTCTCTCTCGACGTTAGTGGATATCTCCCAGCTGACGGATAACTAACACTTGAAATAAAACAGAAATTAAGTTTAAAAGATTGTTTGTCTTCTGAGTCGGTCATGAAGCTTTTGTTGCAGCGGCGTGGTTCAAGGCAGAAAGAAAGAAGAAATAATTCAACCACTAGACGATGCACCCCTCTACACAACGAGGAAAGATTGAATGTGCGAGAAATTTAAAGGTATGCAAACTATATGATTTTTGATGTTTAAAAAATGACGAGTTGTTTAAACGAGAACTGCAACGGCCCGTTCCGGGACGAGTATACAAAACGAGAAATGCCATGGCCTATTCTTGTGGCATAAGCAGAGGCTATGTAACATAAAGAGGAGTTTATAACACTGTATGTGCTTATTATTGAACAGTAATAAAACAAAGACTGTTTGACATTCATGACTGAAGCTTGGTGGACTAGTCAGGCATAAACTGAAGTTTATTAGGTTGGATTGCAGAAAGGCCTGTGAATTTTATTAACGAATCCATAGGTGTCATTTTTGGCGTGGTTCACCCTGATAGCTTATAAATGTTGATTTATTGGACGAGTTTGAATGCAAATCGCAATAAATTCAATAAACAATAATATCAATTTTAAATTTCGAGTAAAAGCTTATTTTAATTGAGAGAGTAAAAAGATTCTGTAAAATATGATTTTAGGGTGTGGTAGAGTGTTGAAATGCAGACCTTTTTGTAGTGATAGTTTTGTAATTTAGAAAATGGCGCTCGTTTTGCATTCATAATCTTCTGTTTTGAACTCCTATCGAATAAAAATTCCACACATCAAATAATTTTTAGAAAAAAATATAGGTTACAAAAGTACCTATATTTATTCAGATAAATACAATAATTAAATATTGATAATAGCTTTTGAAGCTACAAAGTTTCAACTGTGAACTATTTCCACTATTTCCTTAGAGCTATTTATTTTTAATATTTAGATGCGAGCATGTAAACATAGGTTTAGATTGGAAATTTTCCACATAAGTTCAAATTTACGTAAGAGAATGCAAAATTCCATTAGAAGAAAGAGTAGAATTAGTGACGTGTACAAAAAGTTAAATCATAGGTGGAAGTCTGAAATGACACATAGAGAGATTGTCTTCAGTCAAAGTTTGGGATCGATGTAAGATTACATTGTTGTTAGGGAATGGAGGAATAAAACATGAGCCATTGAGCAACACTGCTGTTGAATTTTTTATGGTGCACATAATTAGCTACCAGTTGAGAGAGAAAGATTGAAACTTCAACTAATACTGTGACTACAGACATTTTATCAGCTGATTCTGCCGACAAAGTGAACGCAGGGATTGAAGAACACCTCTGCTATACTTCATCTGAATAAATAGCAAAGAGTTTTAAATGAATTAATAAATAAGAACTGTTTTATTAGTGACAAAACCCCAAAGGGTTGATTTTCCATAAAACAGACTACCAAAAACTGATGTTCAATTTTTTAATGGCTTCGAAGTATTTTGAGTATTTTGAAAGGGTAAAAAATGTATCTGTATTTGAAACCCTTTCTGGGACGGGTATTCCAACTATGAGAATTCAGTTATCTTAAATTCTTTATTGTGAGGATTTACAACCCACTCACTCTCGCATTAAAGTGTGTTTGTTGGACCCCCAAGTGATTCGAAAATGATTCAGCACTGATTTGTATATAGTTTTTGTTTGATTTAGGGAATCGTCTCAGTATGGGATGCGACATTAGAAAAGCAAGTCAGCGACCATTGCAACCTAAATAGGACACGTCTAGAGACAGTGCATTCTTCTTCTCAACACTAACACGAACGTCACAGACCAATGAACAGGAACCACCAATATGCATGAATAGTAATATCTTTGAGAGAAACCAAAACGAGTCAAAAAGAAATGAAGTAACTTTCATTTTTTTTAATGCAGTTAATCAATTTTCCCTAGACAAGCTTTACTGCATCTATTTTTACTGGATGTGAACTGAGAACATCAAATATCATTTTTCTGAAGGATCTCTTGGGTGAAAGGAGAAAGCGTACTAATTGACCATGTGTGTGTATGAAGATGTCTCTCAGTATTGATAGTAGGTCACTCTCTGTTCACACTGCTCTTAAATATCAAGTGGCCTTCTGCCAGACGAGGCAGATCCAAAAGATCACGTGAGGATGAGTAATAAGTCAGGAAATATATCGTAGACCAATCCAGATAAGCAACATATCAGGATGCATCCTGAAGCACACTAGGCATGGGTGGGTTTTGTTTATAAAAATAAATGAAGTAACACAAGAAGAGAACTCTACAACATTAAAAGTCGAGGGACAGACCCAACTTCCTTCTCACCTTCTTTCCAGCCCTTAAATTTAAGACACCCTGCTATAAAAGGAAATAATTTAATTCCATAAACAACATAAAAAAGCTAATAAAGAAAGACATATTCTAATATATAAAGTAAAGTCGGTCTATTTCTCATTGATAGCTTTCTTCCTACAAAATCAATATTTGATTCTGGTTCATCAGTTATTTTGGTGGACTGTCGCAGTATGTTAAGAATAATGAAATATAATGCAATTTAATTCCTCCCAGAAAATATTTTGATTGGGTCAGAATTATTTTCATGTGAATGCCATCTTAAAAAAGGGGCATAACTTTGTATTCGTCAACTCCTCTTTGTTTAGGAAAAGATATTAGTTGGGGGTAAAAAACGACACAGTTAAAAATAATAGATAAATTGCAAGTAAAAACACTACCAAAGGGGCAAAAGGGTGTGAAATATAGTTTCAAATAAGGGAGGAGGCAGAAAGAGAAAAAAAGGAGAAACTGTTAAATGTAATGACTTACAATGCAAGTTCGGAATACCCCCCCCCCCACATCCGTCCCTGATAAAATATATTTATTTATTTCTGTCATAGAAATAGTTCAGATCATCCATTCCACTTAACACTAATAAGTTAGAGTTTTTCAGATTGAGAAAGTAGTTTTTACAGCCTATCAACCATTATCGAATCATATATGTCGCAACCGTTCATGTTTTTGAATACGATTGATTTGTAGATTAATTCTTATCTGCCGATGATTTTGTTACACCTGGTCTTCCCAAATGGTCACTCATTTATTACTGGCCAAGCTCAACGTTGCTTCACTTTGGTGATCTAATAGAAACCACTGTGTCAACGTGACTATAGCCTACTACTACTGCTACTACTAGATTCATGTGCTCTCGGTGATCTTATAAATTATTCTGTGTCAACATAACCGTCTCTGCCTTAGTGATATCAATACTACATCATTAGTCAAGGATGGGACCATCATCATCATCAGACGATACTGACAACCATCACTGGTTTGAGTAAATGATGTAATACAACGACTGAAGTAAATCAATTTTTAATGAACAATAATGAAGTACTAGACGTACACGTGACTCGTTGGGTCACAACCGCAACCACAATTTGTTTGATTTTGATTTCATTCAAAAAAATTCATAAACTGGGATATGTCTGTGAAGAAATTATTCGTTCATAACAAAAAATTCATAAACTAGGAAGAAATTCTTCGTTCATAACAAAAAAATTCATAAACTGGGATATGTCTGTGAAGAAATTCTTCGTTCATAACAAAAAATTCATAAACTGGAATATGTCTGTGAAGAAATTCTTCGTTCATAACAAAAAATTCATAAACTGGGATATGTCTGTGAAGAAATTCTTCGTTCATAACAAAAAAATTCATAAACTGGGATATGTCTGTGAAGAAATTCTTCGTTCATAACAAAAAAATTCATAAACTGGGATATGTCTGTGAAGAAATTCTTCGTTCATGACAAAAAATTCATAAACTGGGATATGTCTGTGAAGAAATTCTTCGTTCATAAAAAAAAATTCATAAACTGGGATATGTCTGTGAAGAAATTCTTCGTTCATAAAAAAAAATTCATAAACTGGGATATGTTTGTGAAGAAATTTTTCGTTCATAACAAAAAAATTCATAAACTGGGATATGTTTGTGAAGAAATTCTTCGTTCATAACAAAAAATCATAAACTGGGATATGTCTGTGAAGAAATTCTTCGTTCATAACAAAAACTAATAAGTCTCCTCACTCTTATATTATACTTATGAATATTCACTGTTTACAAATAAACAAAATAAATTAGATGAATAGAGTCACTCTTTCTCTAAGTGAACGCAGAGAAATTAAGAAATATTAGAGTGGTTGAATCAACACAGTGAGAAGATGGGGGGGGGGCGAGAGAAATACATAGATTGCTAAATGAAAGATGGATGACTTGTTCAGTTAATTATAAATTACGGATGATTCTTGTAATCCTGTAATTAAATTAAAGGATTTCCTCTTCAACAGCTGATCCCCACATATGCTAATTAGTTGCAACTACAAAAGTCTACATCTGCGAAGAAAAGCCCCTTCTAAGCTGGTAGGTATTCCTCTTTATTGTCACTCCCTTTCGATTGTATGATCACACAAGGGACAGTGAGTGTCTAATCGTTTTACTCTAGTACTCCTCCGAAGTGAGACAGTTAATTCTTTCTATCTTTCTAAAGCGTCAGAAGTACCAGGATCTGAATTGGTAATGGAATATGGCAGTTCAACCAAAGTAGGTCTGTAGCAGTAATAGGGACTACTTTTGAATGTGTAATCACTGTCCCTGTGAGTTGGCTTGTCCAATCAAATCACAGGGCGCAGTAATATGGTTAGTTCCCTAAGGGACTACTTAGGTTCCCTTAGGGTTCAAAGAAAAAGATCAGACGACCTCCTGGCACCAGCTTGGACACATCGCAGAGAGCACCAGCAAGGAACGAGCAAACGCTCTCTCTCCCGCCGCCGTCGCCACTTAACGACTACTACCATCTTCACCTGAAGAAAATCACGGGCGGCCCTAAGAACTCTTATATTCTTCCTCTTCCTCAGACGGACACTGTCCCACTCTCATCTACCTATACCAAACGGTATAGGTAACCTTGAGTTAATAAAACCCCTTTTTGTTATAGTTACAGAAATACATTTCGTTGTTCCGTTTCTTTACGAGAAGATAAAAGGATAACCCCTTTCATCCCCTCTCATTCTCCTTACAAATGGATTTGATTGGACAAGCCAGCTCACAGAGACAGTGATTACGCATTCAAAAGTAGTCCCTATTGGTGACTGCTACAGGTCTATCCTCTTCCTCACTCTCAGGCGTGAAACCAGTACTACTTGCACAAGAATCCGCTTCGCTCCATTCAGGACCTTCTGATGATGCGGCATCGCTGTTGTCCACTACCAGCGCTGAACTGAGATGTGGACGCACGTCTCTCACATGCTGAGGTGTGCCATTGATGACCACCGACTGCGGACTTATCCCTCGATGATACAACCTGGTCCGAATTTCGATGTGCAACGTCCTTGTGGATTCTCACCCAAACTGTGTCCCCATCTTTATAATGTGTAGCGATATTTAGTTGATCCGGATGAGGCACACCATTGACCCCTTTCACTCTGATCTGGTATGAATGCAGCAAATTCGCGGGTGCTGACGAAGCGGACATATAATCCTTGCAGGGCAGCTCTTTTGTACAACAATCTGCTATTCTGTCCTATGACACCTTTCTATGATACTATTTTCATGATGGCCTGTATGCACAGCGTGGTCAGAGGTTGATACCCCATTTATTTATGAACTGTCTGAATTGAATGTAGGCATGGTCATTAACAGCCAAAATCTTGGATGGGGGGGGGGGTCACATTAAAAAAATACTGATTCTAATTGCCGGATCACATGTGCAGTGTCTTGCCATTGTAGTGGCCGCAGACTGAATATCGCATGGGGTCACAATCAATCAGTGTTCAAAAATGGCAACCATTGTAGTGTGTGATGCCCATACTCAACCGATTCAATACTTCATGCAAACTGAGCCTTCCCTTTTTTTCATTGCACTCGGTCTATCGTCTGATGGGAGGTGACAGTGGTTAAGTGGATATTGACACTGACTGAAGACCTGGGTGTTCCAAGTTCGAACCCAGTCGGTTCCACAATACCACTTTCACTTTCACCTTCTCGTGGTCCTTCCCGTAAGTACCCGATGTCTTTCTAGAAAGATTTCTAACTAGAAAAACATCGGTGAAACAAATGCCAACACCAGAATCATCTGATTCACACAAAAGAAGAAGAAGAATCGTCTGATACTCCTCACAATTACGAACAACTGCACTTACTGCTGCTTTCGACCAGAACGGGTCGATTCTATGCACAAAATATAATGTTCGCCTGACTCCAGAATGCCCACTATGTCAACAACCCTCATTCAGCGGTGTTTGGTTCAGGCTCCCTGTGGCAAGAGCACACACTGGCTGTGTTGGTTCAATCTCTATCTTCACATCATGGAGCCACCGGATGATGAGTCTGCTCGTTCTGGTCAATCTTACTCGTGCTACATCAACCAAAATATTGTACTCTCTCACAAGTGAAATTATCGTGTCTAGCTTTCACCTTATGAGCATCTTGCTTGCGGCTGTCCATTTTAGGCCGAACTACCTTCTTGTAATACTGTCAGGAAATTAAAGGATCTCCTCTTCAACAACACCGCAACGAACACTGACAAATATCAGCTCCAACGTTCTCACTCAGCTGTCCAAAATTCATTGCGGCCTTCCAGTTTAGTCTTTCCATTTACGTCAGCTGATCCCCACATATGCTAATTAGTTGCAATTACAAAAGTCCACATCTGCGAAGAGAAGCCCCCTCTCACTCTAGCAGATGGAGAGTCCTGACATGTGAAGCATTGCATTCTCCTCTCAGCCTGTAGGTGTTCCTCTTTGTCACACTAATTAGAACAATTAAAATAGCATTTTTTCCAACCATGACTAAATCCTCAAACTAAGGTATATATTAACATGTATTTTGTGTTATTAAAATATATAGGAAAAAAGCATTGATTAACTCGGCTATTAAAATAATGGATTCTATGATATCTATTAATAATGGAGTTTATGTATCTGCCTGTCTGAAGCCGAAACTCCATCAGAGTACTATGACTATTTATTAAGTCCGCCAGCTTCATTATATACTATTAAAAAACCGACATAAACACTATTCGCATTTCCTAATTTACATAATCAATTGCTTTTGAACTTCTAATAAATTAGTATTCGCAAATATACACTCATGATTGTTCTCTTCAGATTTATACATGTATTTACGCTATTTTGCTTGCTAATAATCTTAATTATAAATTATAATTATTTCTTTTATTGTTTATAATAAAGCATATATTTGCTAGTAATAATAATAATCTATATAATAATAATTTATAATTGACCAAAGATGATCTGGATACATGGGAGCTCTTCATCATGCATACTAAAATATCTACAAACATGGCGAACAACCTATGATAATATCATATTTTATTTTTATTTTTATTCTAATATAAATAGGAAAGGGCTTGGATTAGCATAATGGATGCAGTTTTTGACGATGGAATTTTATGGCGTTCAAATCCTATCAGATCAATTGTGTTCAAATAGCCATTACCATTAGAAAAGATTAGCAACTAAAAACCACCCTCTGGGTGGTAAAAAAAAAAGACGAGGTAATGCCTGGGATGATGGTATCATGACTACAGAACAGATACTACAATACACCCTCTTTCTCAAAAATTATAAGGTAATACTTAGGAGGATTATATCATGACAAAAAAATAGGTATTACATAAAAACAAAAGGAGGTAATGCTTGGAACGATGGTATCATGACGAATGAACATAGTACATAAGGTGAGAAAGTAATGCCTGGGAGAATGGTCTCATGACAATAGAACATATATCATACTACCTCCCCCCTCCTCCCATAAGGTGAGGAAGTAATGCCTGGGAGAATGGTCTCATGACAACAGAACATATATCATACTACCTCCCCTCCTCCCATAAGGTGAAGAAGTAATGCCTGGGAGAATGGTCTCATGACAACAGAACATATATCATACTACCTCCCCTCCTCCCATAAGGTGAGGAAGTAATGCCTGGGAGAATGGTCTCATGACAACAGAACATATATCATACTACCTCCCCTCCTCCCATAAGGTGAGGAAGTAATGCCTGGGAGGATGGTCTCATAATGGTGTATAATCATAATACAATAGCAAATTATAAAATAATTTTTACTTACCATTATAATTACAGATTTAAAAGTTTAGGCTCTTGAATTAGGCAGATGACACTCGCCTGTGACATCGAAGATACTAATTACCTATTTAGCAGGTGTGCTGATACAACATCATACTAATACCCACTCGCACTTGCCAACAGGCTCGTTTCAGTTTGACACATTTTTTGTTGAATATTCTATTAAATAGGCATTTTGTTGGAATGTGTCATATTTGAAACAAAAAGCATTTAAAGGTGTAATAATATGCAGAGTGTTAGTTATAAACACGAAATCTCGGTTAGAATGAAGATACGCTTTAGGTAACCTTTTATTTCGATCTCTTATATTCTGTACGCCTATACCCCCATTGTCACTTCGGATTTAATATTATTAGACTTTGGTAGTGTTCAGGAGAAATGGAGAAAACTCATACATTTGTGGCTATATATTTATAGCCAAAATACTAGGAATATAATCAGAAATTAATTAAGGCTTCTACCCGGTCGTGGCTGATGGAACGAGGACAATCTACCCCCATGGATTAAATGAAAGGTTCTGTACAGATTTCTTGAGTTAGACAAGACACACCTGAAGAAGGTTGGAGGATACATCGGTCGAAATGTTGTGAGAATAACATCCAAGATAAGAACAGTAGTCTGAATAATAGAAAAAAATACGAAAATAAATAAATAAATGAACTAATTAGTTTCCATAGCCACCAGACAACGGATTAAAATGATTTGAAAATTGATATAGTTTTAATTTGATATGATTTCTAAGAAAAAGTATAACCTATTTTTGTTTTCAGCGATAAAGATTTTTCTTTTATCTTTAGAAATTATAAATCAATTAGCGAGATGATGAGTCGTCGTCAGGGTGGAGAGAGATAGCATAAATGAAGTGTTCAAATCATTATGTAACAGAAAACCCAAATTCTAGTGCATAATAAATACATCTGCAACATGAGAGAAAAGGAACGAGAAAAAAATGAAGTATCTGTTAAATAGAGAACTTTTTGTATGTATATGATTAAATTTTTGTATGTATATGATTAAAGAAAAAATTATCTCTTGATTGTTTATAAAGTCAGTGGTTGGCGACAATAATTTATAATTAGTACTCGTTTTGGTTTGATCGCATGGGAAAAGCAGAGAAAGCCAGCAGACATTTGTTGTCATATATATATATAGAAATATATATATATATATATATATATATATATATAGTAGAGAATGGTAGTTTGCTTGAAGCATTGCTGGGTATAGTAGTAGTAAGTTTATGAAAGGCTGTGGGCAATGCAAATTCCGGGTAAGATGCAAGTTGTAAGGAACAAATGTAGAACCGCAGCGAAAGCGAAAACAGTCTCGCAGGGAATGTAAATTAAATTTTATTTTATTTTTACATATATGATTTGGTGTAAAAAAAAAAAAAAAATAATAAAAAAATATGTAAACAAGATGAAAATGAAGAATATATAAATAAACAATTAAACAAAGAATAATACATAAATATGTATATATACATATGTATATATGCATGTATGTGTATATATGTTTTATATATATATATATACTAATATTGTTATACAGATTTCCACCTAAAAAATCCATAAAATAAATTAATTCGCATAACAGAGTTATTCTTCTTTATCTTATAGTAAATATATCAAGTTAATTCAATAAACTAATTTGACAAACCTCACAATTAGTAACACTTCTTAAATAGATGATAATCAATAAATTTAATAAATCTAGAATATTTAAAATGAGAGATTAATTACTTTACTTTATATTAAAATTCTTAAAATACGAAAGAAAGATAAAAATAAAAAATCTGAAGATAAAACACACTGAAATAAAAGTAAATAATCAAATATAAACTTAATAAAAAAAATTATAAAAAAAAATATATATATATATAAATATATTATTAAAACTAACAGTTTATCGGGCACCATACACTTAACCAACATTACACAAATATTTTTGAACACCAAATCATATATGTAACAAAATAAAATTTAATTTACAGAGACTGTTTTCGCTTTCGCTGCGGTTCTACATCTGGCAGCCATTTTGTTTTGTAGGATTCTCTGCACAGTCGGAGAAATTTTTCTTCTGGTTTAATTATTTTTGACAAAGGGAAGTCTCTTTTCCCGAAATATTAAATAGTGATTTTTAATCACCCGGACATCACACGAACAGCTAAAAACACCCTTGCTGTTATGTAAGATTTTAGGAAAAAAGGAAAAATAAATAGTAAGTTATATTTCGTATTCGATTTATTGTTATTGTTTTTGTTCCTTAGAACTTGCATCTTACCCGGAATTTGCATTGCCCACAGCCTTTCAAAAACTTACTACTATATATATATATATATATATATATATATATATATATCATGGACGGCGGAACCGGGGGGGTACAGGGGGGGGGGGGCTCAAGCCCCCCCCCCCACTTTTTGACTTGGCCCTCCACTTTACAGTCATCAATAATGGAGTTATATATGCATGTGTTTAACCGGGCCCCCCCACTTTTTAGGAGAGCCCCCCCCCCCTCACTTGTATAACTGTGCCGCCGGTCCTGTATATATATATATATATAATGCTCTGTTTTGAGCACTCTGTTTGAAGAAATAATTATTTCCATTTAAGCATTAAGCAAATTTTTTTCTGTAAAAGTAATTGAATTCTCTAAGTTATCAATATCTTAGAAATGTAAACAAATGAATACAAATTAATACATTAAAAAGCGATATAATTTCTTCCATTACAGCAGCAAACACATCAGCTCAGAGAGTATGGCGTTGGATTGTTACGATCAGTAGTGATAAATGTTCAGGATTTGAATCTTGGTGTTCATGCACTCCTGAATCTAGCTGCACTGATGAGTCTTGAAAAGACAAAACAACTGTCTATAGATGACATATATATATATATATATATATATATATATATATATATATATATATATATATATATATATATATACACATATTGTTGAATATAAGAGACAACTTATGTCTGGATATCCTTTGGTAGATCCTTTCAATAGTCCGAATCAAGATCTTAGTTTCGGAGGAGAATTGGCTGATGAATTTGCCATAGTTTTGATTTGTGTCCCAAGTACTTTCCCCTATGAAACTAAGATCCTGATTCGGACTATTGAAAGGATCTACCAAAGGATATCCAGACATAAGTTGTCTCTTATATTCAACAATACTTGCCTGCAAGAGAAGATGCTGCCTAGATATACATATATATCTCAATTACACTCACCCACATACCTCCGCATACACCCCTCCCCCACACACACATCTTCATCCACCATGAATCCGAACCTTCCAAGTTACTCTTCCCTCACATTCTTAACATGCCAGCTGGTCAAAACATTCCTACTTTTCAAAATATTTCAAATATTTCTCACCTAATCACATCAAATCTCCCCTCTCCCCCTCACCTTTTTCAACCTTTCAAACCCTTTTCTCGCACCATTACCCACCCATACCCCCACTCTTAAACCACCTCACTTTTTTCAAATCTTCTCTAAAACCGCGACACACCCACTCACCAAAATCACAGGCCCCCCCTCCTCTTTCTCCCCCACCTTCCACTTCTCAGCATACACCCCCCCACACACACATCTTCATTCACCATGAACCCAAACCCTCCAACCTACTCACCCCTTACATTATTGACATAGTCAGCTGATCAAAGACTCCCCCCCTACTCTTTCCCCACCCCTCCACTTCTTCACTCACTGCCATCCACATTATTTCCCGCTCACCCCCACCCCTCCACACCTTCTCTCTTACAACCATCCACATCATCCCTGCTCACCCAACCCCTCACTTTTTCCACTAAGAACCAACCACATTTATTTCATTCCACACTACAGCCTCACCTAGCCCGGACCTCGGTCCTACTGCTCCCAGTAGTGGTTACTACTTCTTCCCATCAACCCATCATGTCAACCCAATATGTGCACGTACTTGCATGACATTTTTCTTTATATTATCATCCTGAAGAAGTCTTACAAATAAAGACGAAACGTTGATGTATACATAAAAGAAACATCCTTTTTGTTTTTTTTCATTTTTTATCTCCCATATATATATATATATATATATATATATATATATATATATATTTATATATGCTCCATTATGGGTGGAGCACTTTGGTGGAGACATGATGATTCTTCTGTAGAGGGAATTGAATTTTCTAGATTATCAATATCATGAAACGGTAAAAAAATAAATATACAAATTCATTTGAAATCAATATAATTTGTTCCACTATAGCAACAGGTAAGTTAGCTGAGAGATCAGGGTGTTGGGCTGTCACTATTGGCAGTGACAAATGACTGGGATTCGAATCTTGAAGTTGGTGTGCTCACTGTGTATAGTCACACTGATGAGTCTTGAAAAGCCGAAACCATAATTTATGGATGACTATATTTAAAGTTAGGTATGTGTGAATATTTATGTATTTCTATGTACATTTGTATGTGGTGGGAATGTGGGCTATATTTAGTTTAATTCAGTTTGATGCAAAGTTAGTGGAATCCCTACGTGAAAATTTAGATACCTCCTGTTTTCATGAAATTTTAACAAAAGATATTTGACATCAATTGATAAATATTCTTCAAATTTCAATTTATTTGAAGTATTTTAAGAGGTATTTGAAATATAACAGATTTGCATTCAAGTTAATCCATAGTCATAGACACCAATTAAGCAAGATTCCCTGAATTTCAATTTCTTCCTAAGACCTCTTACGCTTAAGCTTTAAATTTTAGACATTTACTAGAATAAAAATTGTGTAATGGATTTTGATCAAAATTGAAATTAGGATTCCAGATGTAAGGTTTAGTAATATAGTAATATCTTGTTTTAATCTTCGTATAGGGACATACAACTGGTGCCAGACTGTTCGTTCAGGGAATTAATTCTGCCTCTCCTGGGACGGGTATTCTTTTAGCTTATAATTATTTTAGATTTTCAAATATTCTTTTTTCTCTTATTAACACTAAAACTTAATTGGCCTAAAGCTTTAGTTTTTAATTAAAACTGTTTGTTATGTAGACAGATGATGCCGACCATTGTGGAAGTTTCTGCATGAAAATGTGACGTATTCTTCCGAATCTCGTGCAATCGAACTAAACAAATGTTGTAAAAATTAGTTTTCTTGTTAATATGTAGACAATGTTTGTCTATCTGCTAAAGGATGCAATTTAAAACAAAGCTTGATATCAAGATCTAACATAACTTTTCTGTATAACTCGTTTTGTCGGACTATGCGATTACACTTTAATGATAATTAATCAACACTGCTGACCTATTAGTTATACAAATGCCGTAAACCGAAACGTCACTGTCAAGTTTTTTCAACAGTTAAACTTTTTTCTTTGATGCAAATCGATCATTCCTCTCACTTGAATTTGACTGTGAAACCATAAATAACGCTACATATAAGAGAAATCTCTATATATAAAACTCGATGTCTGTGTGTGTGTGTGATGTTCGTGTATTTCCTATAGAAAAAATCTAAAGGTGTATTATGTCAAATTTATAGGGTAAGACAATGAAAATGTCCTCAGATCTCTAAGTGAACCCCTACAAGGGCTATGATGGCATAACTCACTTTAAAATTCAAATTTATTGTATTTTTATGAAATTTAAATCACATGTATAAAATTTTCTGGGGAAGACAATGTAAGTGGTCTCATATCTCTACGTTACCCTCTATGTGCCAAATATCTACATGACCTCACCTCTAAGTGACTCATCAGGACAGAATCCCCTGAAAACTTCAAATACGTTTATCCAACTTTCATGAAATTTCAAACCATATGTATAAGACACTAATTCAGGGAGTTTTCCAACATTTCAGCTTTCAACCATATTAGGAAGCGAAACAAGAAGAGGGGAGCAGTAAAAACAAAGAAAAGTTATATATAGTGCTATGAGCATAGTGAGAAAGTACATAGAAGGTATCCTCATTAAATCCCGAGCAAGGTCAGGTCTTCCTGATAGTAAAATATAATCTCAAAATAAAAGGGAGACTACCGCCAGCAGATACAGTCTAAAAAAATTGATGGAGTGCTGTACACTGAGCCATCTGTTGGCCGCTCAGCAAACTAGTCTGGCGGCAGTGATATTATCAAATTCCCTCCTGTGAGTTTGATTAAAAAAGGTGACAGACCATCGATTGGCCACAGAAAATCAGTGTTCCACCTTCATTCATTTTGCATTATGCTGTTTGATAATAAAATTGGAGTTTGCAATCATTCTGGACCCCATAAAAAGAAAATACGTTTCATTCTGGACCCCATAAAAAGCAAATACGTTTCATTCTGGACCCCATAAAAAGCAAATACGTTTCATTCACGACCCCCATAAAAGGCAAATACGTTTCATTCTGGACGCCCATAAAAAGCAAATACGTTTCATTCTTACAGTGTAGAGAAGAATTATTCACACCGGTCGCCGGACTCGAACCCTGGAACACAAGTTATATTTCAAACTCAAATTCCAACGTCTTAGCTCACACGACCGTTGTGAACAACTCGGTAAATCAGCTAGAGATTAATCCTATTTAAAAGCAGCTGTCGTAAAGTGTTCTACTATTGAAAGGAACATTGCATTGAAGCCACGATGACGGCTGTGTTAATACTACTACATTTGGGGGCGACAAATAATTAATTATAAATATTTGTTTTTATCTACATATGTATACGTTTCATCCTTACGGGAATCGTCAGTGTAGAGAAGAATTATTCACATCGGTAATACTAATTACTGTTATATATATGTATATATAACATTAATTAGTATTAGCTTTTTGACACACCGGCTGTTTCAAGGATGTGTTATGTCACATTTGATGCAATTCTTCCAAGTAGTTTTAGAGCCTATAAGTGACCAATAGACAGACCAAAAATTGCTTTATTATATCATAAATGACATCAATTCAGTATCCCATCTACTCTGTTAATGGCCTTTATATACAGAGTGGTATAAAAGTCTGAACACATAAGCTATTTACTATAGAACACTTTACAATTTACAATTTAGGGAGGGCCTGTGGACGAGTGGTTATAGCACTTGCCTTGCAAATTTTCGGGTCTGAAAACTCCCTCTGTACCCTCTGGGTACCTGACTAAAACTCAGGGAAGGTTCAAGGCAGCGGAAGGAGGGGGATGGGCTCCGCCTTCCATATGCTGTGCCCTAGACACGGTGATTCTTAACAAATCACCGCCGCCATGGGCAGTGTGCGATGTCGGCAACGACACTCGTGCGCGTCCAGGCTATGCGACCTTTACCTTTTTTACCTTTACTTTACAATTTACGATAAATGTTCGAATTGATATCCACTCACTCGCAGAATCGCTAATGATCTGTCATCCAGGCAAGATAATAAATTCATTTATAAATGATAAAAATTATGTTCAAAATAAATAGAATCTCTACAGTAACTTGTCTATTGGTTCTTTTTAAGCCATCTTATATATATATATTGAAAGGAGGCTTAGTTTAATAAGTTACTGCAGTTTCACAGTTGATCCGATCGTCAGAAGTGTATTAGTATCGAATATGTGTTTATACATTTGATATTGAGTCAAGATATGGAATTGATTCGCCTCTGTTCCGATTGAGTTGATTTTTCATGTTATTGATATATTTATGATGTCAGACAAGAACAGTAGAATCTGCCTCTCAGTTGAGTTTTGATTTTGTATCTACATGTGAAAAACTAGCGATTTTATGAATACGTTTTGGTGAGTCGATGATCAATGAAAAAAAAGTGTTAAGATAAGCCAGTTTTTATTGTTTCCTATAAAGTGCCTCTAAAGATTCTATGCAAATTATAAAACTTCAAGTATTTTGAAATTAATTTAAAAAATATTTTCTCCAACTGTTTATAACTATTCTATATAAGAGGTTTAACTTACATGCAAAGTGATAGAGTATTGCTATTGTTGTAATTTGAAAAATCTTATGTGATTGACAAAATAAACAAATTTTACTGTCAATATTTTATTTGCAAGTACAGGTTTTTAACAATAAATTTTACTTAATGGTTGAGGAGTTTATGTACTTTTTTAACTGAAAATATTACTGTGTATGGGGGAAGGTAAAAAAAAATTGGGGGGGGGGGTCAAAAAAATTTTTTTTTTTTCTCAATTAAAAATATTTCTATGTATGGGGGAGGATAAAAAAAAAATTGGGGGGGTCGAAATTTTTTTTTTTTTTTTAACTAAAAATATTCTTGGTCCAAAACCAAAAAAAATCAATGTCTAACCACCCAAGAAATATGACTGGGGCTCCATCGGTTTACGGGAAGCATTCATTTCTGACGCGGCAGCCTAGCAAAAATATGCGACCGGAGGGAGCATATATTTGCTAGTATAAATAATAAACTTCATAGCGTTGTACAACAAGAATATAACAAAATTGAGATTGAACAAAAAAGAAAAGGCAAATTAACAAAAGTAAAAAAGAACGTGTTGCATCATTTACTGCACTGATGCTCCTCTTGTTTCAATAACTTTTAACATTGCAGCAACTGATATGTTACTTGCAGACATTTTTACTGCTGGCCAGAGTTCATATTTGCTGATAAACTGTCTACAATTAGAATAAATGTCTCTCTCTCTCTCTCTCTTAAGGGTGCGCAGATAGTTTTCAATTGGATTTAAGTCACAGCTGTCAGTCCATGTACGAATCCGTTACAAATTCCTTTTCTTGTAACCATGTTTTGGTGAACTTTAAAGCGTGACTGCCTTTCATCTTTAAAGCTGAAATCCCCGATGTTTCAATTTTGCAATCCACCATTGAACTGTTCATTTAGCTGCAACACCTTCCCATACACTGCACAACACCTTCCCATACACTGCACAACACCTTACCATACACTGCACAACACCTTACCATACACTGCACAAATTTTAATGCAGCCTTTTCACTTTTTCATCTAGAACAGTATTATGTTCCCAAAATGCAAAGTTTTCTCATCCATTTTTGACCTTGATAAGGGTTGACAAAAAAACGAGTGAAGACATAACTGGTAAGTTGGTGTCAAATCAAAATGATATTTATCAGCATAAGGGACAGAAAAACTCTTGCTTGAATAAAGCGGTATCTATTAATCATTTGACTTCATTATTTAAAACAAACTATTACTGTGTTATATCTATTAATCATTTGGACTTCATAATTTAAAACAAACTATTACTGTGTTATATCTATTAATCATTTGGACTTCATAATTTAAAACAAACTATTACTGTGTTATATCTATTAATCATTTCGACTTCATAATTTAAAACAAACTATTACTGTGTTATATCTATTAATCATTTGAACTTCATAATTTAAAACAAACTATTACTGTGTTATATCTATTAATCATTTGAACTTCATAATTTAAAACAAACTATTACTGTGTTATATCTATTAATCATTTGAATTTCATAATTTAAAACAAACTATTACTGTGTTATATCTATTAATTATTTGGACTTCATAATTTAAAACAAACTATTACTGTGTTATATCTATTAATCATTTGATTTCATAATTTAAAACAAACTATTACTGTGTTATATCTATTAATCATTTGGACTTCATAATTTAAAACAAACTATTCCTGTGTAAAATCTATTAATCATTTCGACTTCATAATTTTAAACAAACTATTACTGTGTTATATCTATTAATCATTTGGACTTCATAATTTAAAACTAACTATTACTGTGTTATATCTATTAATCATTTCGACTTCATAATTTAAAACAAACTATTACTGTGTTATATCTATTAATCATTTGAACTTCATAATTTAAAACAAACTATTACTGTGTAAAATCTATTAATCATTTGAACTTCATAATTTAAAACAAACTATTACTGTGTTATATCTATTAATCATTTGAACTTCATAATTTAAAACAAACTATTACTGTGTTATATCTATTAATTATTTGGACTTCATAATTTAAAACAAACTATTACTGTGTTATATCTATTAATCATTTGGACTTCATAATTTAAAACTAACTATTACTGTGTTATATCTATTAATCATTTGATTTCATAATTTAAAACAAACTATTACTGTGTTATATCTATTAATCATTTGGACTTCATAATTTAAAACAAACTATTCCTGTGTAAAATCTATTAATCATTTCGACTTCATAATTTTAAACAAACTATTACTGTGTTATATCTATTAATCATTTGGACTTCATAATTTAAAACAAACTATTCCTGTGTTATATCTATTAATCATTTGACTTCATAATTTAAAACAAACTATTACTGTGTTATATCTATTAATCATTTTGACTTCATATTTTAAAACAAACTATTACTGTGTTATATCTATTAATCATTTAGACTTCATAATTTAAAACAAACTATTACTGTGTTCTATGTATTAATCATTTGGACTTCATAATTTAAAACAAACTATTACTGTGTTATATCTATTAATCATTTGAACTTCATAATTTAAAACAAACTATTACTGTGTTCTATGTATTAATCATTTGGACTTCATAATTTAAAACAAACTATTACTGTGTTATATCTATTAATCATTTGGACTTCATAATTTAAAACAAACTATTACTGTGTTATATCTATTAATCATTTGACTTCATAATTTAAAACGAACTATTACTGTGTTATATCTATTAATCATTTGACTTCATAATTTAAAACGAACTATTACTGTGTTATATCTATTAATCATTTGACTTCATAATTTAAAACAAACTATTACTGTGTTATATCTATTAATCATTTGGACTTCATAATTTAAAACAAACTATTACTGTGTTATATCTATTAATCATTTGACTTCATAATTTAAAACAAACTATTACTGTGTTATATCTATTAATCATTTGGACTTCATAATTTAAAACAAACTATTACTGTGTAAAATCTATTAATCATTTGACTTCATAATTTAAAACAAACTATTACTGTGTTATATATATTAATTATTTGGACTTCATAATTTAAAACAAACTATTACTGTGTTATATCTATTAATTATTTGGACTTCATAATTTAAAAAAAAACTATTACTGTGTTATATCTATTAATCATTTGATTTCATAATTTAAAACAAACTATTACTGTGTTATATCTATTAATCATTTGGACTTCATAATTTAAAACAAACTATTCCTGTGTAAAATCTATTAATCATTTCGACTTCATAATTTTAAACAAACTATTACTGTGTTATATCTATTAATCATTTGGACTTCATAATTTAAAACAAACTATTCCTGTGTTATATCTATTAATCATTTGGACTTCATAATTTAAAAAACTATTACTGTGTTATATCTATCAATCATTTGGACTTCATAATTTAAAAAACTATTACTGTGTTATATCTATTAATCATTTGGACTTCATAATTTAAAACAAACTATTACTGTGTTATATCTATTAATAATTTGGACTTCATAATTTAAAACAAACTATTACTGTGTTATATCTATTAATCATTTGACTTCATAATTTAAACAAACTATTACTGTGTTATATCTATTAATCATTTGACTTCATAATTTAAAACAAACTATTACTGTGTTATATCTATTAATCATTTGGACTTCATAATTTAAAACTAACTATTACTGTGTTATATCTATTAATCATTTGGACTTCATAATTTAAAACAAATTATTACTGTGTTATATCTATTAATCATTTGGACTTCATAATTTAAAACAAACTATTACTGTGTTATATCTATTAATCATTTGACTTCATAATTTAAAACAAACTATTACTGTGTTATATCTATTAATCATTTGACTTCATAATTTAAAACAAACTATTACTGTGTTATATCTATTAATCATTTGACTTCATAATTTAAAACAAACTATTACTGTGTTATATCTATTAATCATTTGACTTCATAATTTAAACAAACTATTACTGTGTTATATCTATTAATCATTTGGACTTCATAATTTAAAACTAACTATTACTGTGTTATATCTATTAATCATTTGATTTCATAATTTAAAACAAACTATTACTGTGTTATATCTATTAATCATTTGGACTTCATAATTTAAAACAAACTATTCCTGTGTAAAATCAATTAATCATTTCGACTTCATAATTTTAAACAAACTCTTACTGTGTTATATCTATTAATCATTTGGACTTCATAATTTAAAACAAACTATTACTGTGTTATATCTATTAATCATTTGGACTTCATAATTTAAAAAAAAATATTACTGTGTTATATCTATTAATCATTTTGACTTCATATTTTAAAACAAACTATTACTGTGTTATATCTATTAATCATTTGGACTTCATAATTTAAAACAAACTATTACTGTGTTATATCTATTAATCATTTGACTTCATAATTTAAAACAAATTATTACTGTGTTATATATATTAATTATTTGGACTTCATAATTTAAAACAAACTATTACTGTGTTATATCTATTAATCATTTGACTTCATAATTTAAAACAAACTATTACTGTGTTATATCTATTAATCATTTGGACTTCATAATTTAAAACAAACTATTACTGTGTAAAATCTATTAATCATTTGACTTCATAATTTAAAACAAACTATTACTGTGTTATATCTATTAATCATTAAGACTTCATAATTTAAAACAAACTATTACTGTGTTATATCTATTAATTATTTGGACTTCATAATTTAAAACAAACTATTATTGTGTTATATCTATTAATCATTTGATTTCATAATTTAAAACAAACTATTACTGTGTTATATCTATTAATCATTTGGACTTCATAATTTAAAACAAACTATTACTGTGTTATATCTATTAATCATTTGGACTTCATAATTTAAAAAAAACTATTACTGTGTTATATCTATTAATTATTTGGACTTCATAATTTAAAACAAACTATTACTGTGTTATATCTATTAATCATTTGATTTCATAATTTAAAACAAACTATTACTGTGTTATATCTATTAATTATTTGGACTTCATAATTTAAAACAAACTATTACTGTGTTATATCTATTAATCATTTGATTTCATAATTTAAAACAAACTATTACTGTGTTATATCTATTAATCATTTGGACTTCATAATTTAAAACAAACTATTCCTGTGTAAAATCTATTAATCATTTGACTTCATAATTTAAAACAAACTATTACTGTGTTATATCTATTAATTATTTGGACTTCATAATTTAAAACAAACTATTACTGTGTTATATCTATTAATCATTTACTTTCATAATTTAAAACAAACTATTACTGTGTTATATCTATTAATCATTTGGACTTCATAATTTAAAACAAACTATTCCTGTGTAAAATCTATTAATCATTTCGACTTCATAATTTTAAACAAACTATTACTGTGTTATATCTATTAATCATTTGGACTTCATAATTTAAAACAAACTATTACTGTGTTATATCTATTAATCATTTGGACTTCATAATTTAAAAAACTATTACTGTGTTATATCTATTAATCATTTGGACTTCATAATTTAAAAAACTATTACTGTGTTATATCTATTAATAATTTGGACTTCATAATTTAAAACAAACTATTACTGTGTTATATCTATTAATCATTTGGACTTCATAATTTAAAACAAACTATTACTGTGTAAAATCTATTAATCATTTGACTTCATAATTTAAAACAAACATTTACTGTGTTATATCTATTAATTATTTGGACTTCATAATTTAAAACAAACTATTACTGTGTTATATCTATTAATTATTTGGACTTCATAATTTAAAACAAACTATTACTGTGTTATATCTATTAATCATTTGATTTCATAATTTAAAACAAACTATTACTGTGTTATATCTATTAATCATTTGGACTTCATAATTTAAAACAAACTATTCCTGTGTAAAATCTATTAATCATTTCGACTTCATAATTTTAAACAAACTATTACTGTGTTATATCTATTAATCATTTGGACTTCATAATTTAAAACAAACTATTCCTGTGTAAAATCAATTAATCATTTCGACTTCATAATTTTAAACAAACTCTTACTGTGTTATATCTATTAATCATTTGGACTTCATAATTTAAAACAAACTATTACTGTGTTATATCTATTAATCATTTGGACTTCATAATTTAAAACAAACTATTACTGTGTTATATCTATTAATCATTTGGACTTCATAATTTAAAACAAACTATTACTGTGTTATATCTATTAATCATTTGACTTCATAATTTAAAACAAACTATTACTGTGTTATATCTATTAATCATTTGGACTTCATAATTTAAAACAAACTATTACTGTGTAAAATCTATTAATCATTTGACTTCATAATTTAAAACAAACTATTACTGTGTTATATCTATTAATCATTTAGACTTCATAATTTAAAACAAACTATTACTGTGTTATATCTATTAATTATTTGGACTTCATAATTTAAAACAAACTATTATTGTGTTATATCTATTAATCATTTGATTTCATAATTTAAAACAAACTATTACTGTGTTATATCTATTAATCATTTGGACTTCATAATTTAAAACAAACTATTACTGTGTTATATCTATTAATCATTTGGACTTCATAATTTAAAAAAAACTATTACTGTGTTATATCTATTAATTATTTGGACTTCATAATTTAAAACAAACTATTACTGTGTTATATCTATTAATCATTTGATTTCATAATTTAAAACAAACTATTACTGTGTTATATCTATTAATTATTTGGACTTCATAATTTAAAACAAACTATTACTGTGTTATATCTATTAATCATTTGATTTCATAATTTAAAACAAACTATTACTGTGTTATATCTATTAATCATTTGGACTTCATAATTTAAAACAAACTATTCCTGTGTAAAATCTATTAATCATTTGACTTCATAATTTAAAACAAACTATTACTGTGTTATATCTATTAATTATTTGGACTTCATAATTTAAAACAAACTATTACTGTGTTATATCTATTAATCATTTGATTTCATAATTTAAAACAAACTATTACTGTGTTATATCTATTAATCATTTGGACTTCATAATTTAAAACAAACTATTCCTGTGTAAAATCTATTAATCATTTCGACTTCATAATTTTAAACAAACTATTACTGTGTTATATCTACTAATCATTTGGACTTCATAATTTAAAACAAACTATTACTGTGTTATATCTATTAATCATTTGGACTTCATAATTTAAAAAACTATTACTGTGTTATATCTATTAATCATTTGGACTTCATAATTTAAAAAACTATTACTGTGTTATATCTATTAATAATTTGGACTTCATAATTTAAAACAAACTATTACTGTGTTATATCTATTAATCATTTGGACTTCATAATTTAAAACAAACTATTACTGTGTAAAATCTATTAATCATTTGACTTCATAATTTAAAACAAACTATTACTGTGTTATATCTATTAATTATTTGGACTTCATAATTTAAAACAAACTATTACTGTGTTATATCTATTAATTATTTGGACTTCATAATTTAAAACAAACTATTACTGTGTTATATCTATTAATCATTTGATTTCATAATTTAAAACAAACTATTACTGTGTTATATCTATTAATCATTTGGACTTCATAATTTAAAACAAACTATTCCTGTGTAAAATCTATTAATCATTTCGACTTCATAATTTTAAACAAACTATTACTGTGTTATATCAATTAATCATTTGGACTTCATAATTTAAAACAAACTATTCCTGTGTAAAATCAATTAATCATTTCGACTTCATAATTTTAAACAAACTCTTACTGTGTTATATCTATTAATCATTTGGACTTCATAATTTAAAACAAACTATTACTGTGTTATATCTATTAATCATTTGGACTTCATAATTTAAAAAAAAATATTACTGTGTTATATCTATTAATCATTTTGACTTCATATTTTAAAACAAACTATTACTGTGTTATATCTATTAATCATTTGGACTTCATAATTTAAAACAAACTATTACTGTGTTATATCTATTAATCATTTGACTTCATAATTTAAAACAAATTATTACTGTGTTATATATATTAATTATTTGGACTTCATAATTTAAAACAAACTATTACTGTGTTATATCTATTAATTATTTGGACTTCATAATTTAAAACAAACTATTACTGTGTTATATCTATTAATCATTTGACTTCATAATTTAAAACAAACTATTACTGTGTTATATCTATTAATCATTTGGACTTCATAATTTAAAACAAACTATTACTGTGTTATATCTATTAATCATTTGGACTTCATAATTTAAAACAAACTATTACTGTGTTATATCTATTAATCATTTGGACTTCATAATTTAAAACAAACTATTACTGTGTTCTATGTATTAATCATTTGGACTTCATAATTTAAAACAAACTATTACTGTGTTATATCTATTAATCATTTGGACTTCATAATTTAAAACAAACTATTACTGTGTTATATCTATTAATAATTTGACTTCATAATTTAAAACGAACTATTACTGTGTTATATCTATTAATCATTTGACTTCATAATTTAAAACGAACCATTACTGTGTTATATCTATTAATCATTTGGACTTCATAATTTAAAACAAACTATTACTGTGTTATATCTATTAATCATTTGGACTTCATAATTTAAAACAAACTATTACTGTGTAAAATCTATTAATCATTTGACTTCATAATTTAAAACAAACTATTACTGTGTTATATCTATTAATCATTTAGACTTCATAATTTAAAACAAACTATTACTGTGTTATATCTATTAATTATTTGGACTTCATAATTTAAAACAAACTATTATTGTGTTATATCTATTAATCATTTGATTTCATAATTTAAAACAAACTATTACTGTGTTATATCTATTAATCATTTGGACTTCATAATTTAAAACAAACTATTACTGTGTTATATCTATTAATCATTTGGACTTCATAATTTAAAACAAACTATTACTGTGTTATATCTATTAATAATTTGACTTCATAATTTAAAACGAACTATTACTGTGTTATATCTATTAATCATTTGACTTCATAATTTAAAACGAACCATTACTGTGTTATATCTATTAATCATTTGGACTTCATAATTTAAAACAAACTATTACTGTGTTATATCTATTAATCATTTGGACTTCATAATTTAAAACAAACTATTACTGTGTTATATCTATTAATCATTTGACTTCATAATTTAAAACAAACTATTACTGTGTTATATCTATTAATCATTTGGACTTCATAATTTAAAACAAACTATTACTGTGTAAAATCTATTAATCATTTGACTTCATAATTTAAAACAAACTATTACTGTGTTATATCTATTAATCATTTAGACTTCATAATTTAAAACAAACTATTACTGTGTTATATCTATTAATTATTTGGACTTCATAATTTAAAACAAACTATTATTGTGTTATATCTATTAATCATTTGATTTCATAATTTAAAACAAACTATTACTGTGTTATATCTATTAATCATTTGGACTTCATAATTTAAAACAAACTATTACTGTGTTATATCTATTAATCATTTGGACTTCATAATTTAAAACAAACTATTACTGTGTTATATCTATTAATTATTTGGACTTCATAATTTAAAACAAACTATTACTGTGTTATATCTATTAATCATTTGATTTCATAATTTAAAACAAACTATTACTGTGTTATATCTATTAATTATTTGGACTTCATAATTTAAAACAAACTATTACTGTGTTATATCTATTAATCATTTGATTTCATAATTTAAAACAAACTATTACTGTGTTATATCTATTAATCATTTGGACTTCATAATTTAAAACAAACTATTCCTGTGTAAAATCTATTAATCATTTGACTTCATAATTTAAAACAAACTATTACTGTGTTATATCTATTAATTATTTGGACTTCATAATTTAAAACAAACTATTACTGTGTTATATCTATTAATCATTTGATTTCATAATTTAAAACAAACTATTACTGTGTTATATCTATTAATCATTTGGACTTCATAATTTAAAACAAACTATTCCTGTGTAAAATCTATTAATCATTTCGACTTCATAATTTTAAACAAACTATTACTGTGTTATATCTATTAATCATTTGGACTTCATAATTTAAAACAAACTATTACTGTGTTATATCTATTAATCATTTGGACTTCATAATTTAAAAAACTATTACTGTGTTATATCTATTAATCATTTGGACTTCATAATTTAAAACAAACTATTCCTGTGTAAAATCTATTAATCATTTCGACTTCATAATTTTAAACAAACTATTACTGTGTTATATCTATTAATCATTTGGACTTCATAATTTAAAACAAACTATTCCTGTGTAAAATCAATTAATCATTTCGACTTCATAATTTTAAACAAACTCTTACTGTGTTATATCTATTAATCATTTGGACTTCATAATTTAAAACAAACTATTACTGTGTTATATCTATTAATCATTTGGACTTCATAATTTAAAAAAAAATATTACTGTGTTATATCTATTAATCATTTTGACTTCATATTTTAAAACAAACTATTACTGTGTTATATCTATTAATCATTTGGACTTCATAATTTAAAACAAACTATTACTGTGTTATATCTATTAATCATTTGACTTCATAATTTAAAACAAATTATTACTGTGTTATATATATTAATTATTTGGACTTCATAATTTAAAACAAACTATTACTGTGTTATATCTATTAATTATTTGGACTTCATAATTTAAAACAAACTATTACTGTGTTATATCTATTAATCATTTGACTTCATAATTTAAAACAAACTATTACTGTGTTATATCTATTAATCATTTGGACTTCATAATTTAAAACAAACTATTACTGTGTTATATCTATTAATCATTTGGACTTCATAATTTAAAACAAACTATTACTGTGTTATATCTATTAATCATTTGGACTTCATAATTTAAAACAAACTATTACTGTGTTCTATGTATTAATCATTTGGACTTCATAATTTAAAACAAACTATTACTGTGTTATATCTATTAATCATTTGGACTTCATAATTTAAAACAAACTATTACTGTGTTATATCTATTAATAATTTGACTTCATAATTTAAAACGAACTATTACTGTGTTATATCTATTAATCATTTGACTTCATAATTTAAAACGAACCATTACTGTGTTATATCTATTAATCATTTGGACTTCATAATTTAAAACAAACTATTACTGTGTTATATCTATTAATCATTTGGACTTCATAATTTAAAACAAACTATTACTGTGTTATATCTATTAATCATTTGACTTCATAATTTAAAACAAACTATTACTGTGTTATATCTATTAATCATTTGGACTTCATAATTTAAAACAAACTATTACTGTGTAAAATCTATTAATCATTTGACTTCATAATTTAAAACAAACTATTACTGTGTTATATCTATTAATCATTTAGACTTCATAATTTAAAACAAACTATTACTGTGTTATATCTATTAATTATTTGGACTTCATAATTTAAAACAAACTATTACTGTGTTATATCTATTAATCATTTGATTTCATAATTTAAAACAAACTATTACTGTGTTATATCTATTAATCATTTGATTTCATAATTTAAAACAAACTATTACTGTGTTATATCTATTAATCATTTGGACTTCATAATTTAAAACAAACTATTCCTGTGTAAAATCTATTAATCATTTGACTTCATAATTTAAAACAAACTATTACTGTGTTATATCTATTAATTATTTGGACTTCATAATTTAAAACAAACTATTACTGTGTTATATCTATTAATCATTTGATTTCATAATTTAAAACAAACTATTACTGTGTTATATCTATTAATCATTTGGACTTCATAATTTAAAACAAACTATTCCTGTGTAAAATCTATTAATCATTTCGACTTCATAATTTTAAACAAACTATTACTGTGTTATATCTATTAATCATTTGGACTTCATAATTTAAAACAAACTATTACTGTGTTATATCTATTAATCATTTGGACTTCATAATTTAAAAAACTATTACTGTGTTATATCTATTAATCATTTGGACTTCATAATTTAAAAAACTATTACTGTGTTATATCTATTAATAATTTGGACTTCATAATTTAAAACAAACTATTACTGTGTTATATCTATTAATCATTTGGACTTCATAATTTAAAACAAACTATTACTGTGTAAAATCTATTAATCATTTGACTTCATAATTTAAAACAAACTATTACTGTGTTATATCTATTAATTATTTGGACTTCATAATTTAAAACAAACTATTACTGTGTTATATCTATTAATTATTTGGACTTCATAATTTAAAACAAACTATTACTGTGTTATATCTATTAATCATTTGATTTCATAATTTAAAACAAACTATTACTGTGTTATATCTATTAATCATTTGGACTTCATAATTTAAAACAAACTATTCCTGTGTAAAATCTATTAATCATTTCGACTTCATAATTTTAAACAAACTATTACTGTGTTATATCTATTAATCATTTGGACTTCATAATTTAAAACAAACTATTCCTGTGTAAAATCAATTAATCATTTCGACTTCATAATTTTAAACAAACTCTTACTGTGTTATATCTATTAATCATTTGGACTTCATAATTTAAAACAAACTATTACTGTGTTATATCTATTAATCATTTGGACTTCATAATTTAAAAAAAAATATTACTGTGTTATATCTATTAATCATTTTGACTTCATATTTTAAAACAAACTATTACTGTGTTATATCTATTAATCATTTGGACTTCATAATTTAAAACAAACTATTACTGTGTTATATCTATTAATCATTTGACTTCATAATTTAAAACAAATTATTACTGTGTTATATATATTAATTATTTGGACTTCATAATTTAAAACAAACTATTACTGTGTTATATCTATTAATTATTTGGACTTCATAATTTAAAACAAACTATTACTGTGTTATATCTATTAATCATTTGACTTCATAATTTAAAACAAACTATTACTGTGTTATATCTATTAATCATTTGGACTTCATAATTTAAAACAAACTATTACTGTGTTATATCTATTAATCATTTGGACTTCATAATTTAAAACAAACTATTACTGTGTTATATCTATTAATCATTTGGACTTCATAATTTAAAACAAACTATTACTGTGTTCTATGTATTAATCATTTGGACTTCATAATTTAAAACAAACTATTACTGTGTTATATCTATTAATCATTTGGACTTCATAATTTAAAACAAACTATTCCTGTGTAAAATCTATTAATCATTTCGACTTCATAATTTTAAACAAACTATTACTGTGTTATATCTATTAATCATTTGGACTTCATAATTTAAAACAAACTATTACTGTGTTATATCTATTAATCATTTGGACTTCATAATTTAAAAAACTATTACTGTGTTATATCTATTAATCATTTGGACTTCATAATTTAAAAAACTATTACTGTGTTATATCTATTAATAATTTGGACTTCATAATTTAAAACAAACTATTACTGTGTTATATCTATTAATCATTTGGACTTCATAATTTAAAACAAACTATTACTGTGTAAAATCTATTAATCATTTGACTTCATAATTTAAAACAAACTATTACTGTGTTATATCTATTAATTATTTGGACTTCATAATTTAAAACAAACTATTACTGTGTTATATCTATTAATTATTTGGACTTCATAATTTAAAACAAACTATTACTGTGTTATATCTATTAATCATTTGATTTCATAATTTAAAACAAACTATTACTGTGTTATATCTATTAATCATTTGGACTTCATAATTTAAAACAAACTATTCCTGTGTAAAATCTATTAATCATTTCGACTTCATAATTTTAAACAAACTATTACTGTGTTATATCTATTAATCATTTGGACTTCATAATTTAAAACAAACTATTCCTGTGTTATATCTATTAATCATTTGGACTTCATAATTTAAAAAACTATTACTGTGTTATATCTATTAATCATTTAGACTTCATAATTCAAAAAACTATTACTGTGTTATATCTATTAATAATTTGGACTTCATAATTTAAAACAAACTATTACTGTGTTATATCTATTAATCATTTGAACTTCATAATTTAAAACAAACTATTACTGTGTTATATTTATTAATCATTTGGACTTCATAATTTAAAACAAACTATTACTGTGTTATATCTATTAATCATTTGATTTCATAATTTAAAACAAACTATTACTGTGTTATATCTATTAATTATTTGGACTTCATAATTTAAAACAAACTATTACTGTGTTATATCTATTAATCATTTGATTTCATAGTTTAAAACAAACTATTACTGTGTTATATCTATTAATCATTTGGACTTCATAATTTAAAACAAACTATTCCTGTGTAAAATCTATTAATCATTTGACTTCATAATTTAAAACAAACTATTACTGTGTTATATCTATTAATTATTTGGACTTCATAATTTAAAACAAACTATTACTGTGTTATATCTATTAATCATTTGATTTCATAATTTAAAACAAACTATTACTGTGTTATATCTATTAATCATTTGGACTTCATAATTTAAAACAAACTATTCCTGTGTAAAATCTATTAATAATTTGGACTTCATAATTTAAAACAAACTATTACTGTGTTATATCTATTAATCATTTGGACTTCATAATTTAAAACAAACTATTCCTGTGTTATATCTATTAATCATTTGGACTTCATAATTTAAAAAACTATTACTGTGTTATATCTATCAATCATTTGGACTTCATAATTTAAAAAACTATTACTGTGTTATATCTATTAATCATTTGGACTTCATAATTTAAAACAAACTATTACTGTGTTATATCTATTAATAATTTGGACTTCATAATTTAAAACAAACTATTACTGTGTTATATCTATTAATCATTTGACTTCATAATTTAAAACAAACTATTACTGTGGTATATCTATTAATCATTTGACTTCATAATTTAAAACAAACTATTACTGTTTTATATCTATTAATCATTTGACTTCATAATTTAAAACAAACTATTACTGTGTTATATCTATTAATCATTTGACTTCATAATTTAAACAAACTATTACTGTGTTATATCTATTAATCATTTGGACTTCATAATTTAAAACAAACTATTACTGTGTTATATCTATTAATCATTTGACTTCATAATTTAAAACAAACTATTACTGTGTTATATCTATTAATCATTTGACTTCATAATTTAAAACAAACTATTACTGTGTTATATCTATTAATCATTTGACTTCATAATTTAAACAAACTATTACTGTGTTATATCTATTAATCATTTCGACTTCATAATTTAAAACTAACTATTACTGTGTTATATCTATTAATCATTTGATTTCATAATTTAAAACAAACTATTACTGTGTTATATCTATTAATCATTTGGACTTCATAATTTAAAACAAACTATTCCTGTGTAAAATCTATTAATCATTTCGACTTCATAATTTTAAACAAACTCTTACTGTGTTATATCTATTAATCATTTGGACTTCATAATTTAAAACAAACTATTACTGTGTTATATCTATTAATCATTTGGACTTCATAATTTAAAACAAACTATTACTGTGTTATATCTATTAATCATTTTGACTTCATATTTTAAAACAAACTATTACTGTGTTATATCTATTAATCATTTAGACTTCTTAATTTAAAACAAACTATTACTGTGTTATATCTATTAATCATTTGACTTCATAATTTAAAACAAATTATTACTGTGTTATATCTATTAATTATTTGGACTTCATAATTTAAAACAAACTATTAATATGTTATATCTATTAATCATTTGGACTTCATAATTTAAAACAAACTATTACTGTGTTATATCTATTAATCATTTGACTTCATAATTTAAAACAAACTATTACTGTGTCAAATCTATTAATGATTTGGACTTCATAATTTAAAACAAACTATTACTGTGTTATATCTATTAATCATTTGGACTTCATAATTTAAAACAAACTATTACTGTGTTATATCTATTAATCATTTGGACTTCATAATTTAAAACAAACTATTACTGTGTTCTATGTATTAATCATTTGGACTTCATAATTTAAAACAAACTATTACTGTGTTATATCTATTAATCATTTGGACTTCATAATTTAAAACAAACTATTACTGTGTTATATCTATTAATAATTTGACTTCATAATTTAAAACGAACTATTACTGTGTTATATCTATTAATCATTTGACTTCATAATTTAAAACGAACCATTACTGTGTTATATCTATTAATCATTTGACTTCATAATTTAAAACAAACTATTACTGTGTTATATCTATTAATCATTTAGACTTCATAATTTAAAACAAACTATTACTGTGTTATATCTATTAATCATTTGACTTCATAATTTAAAACAAACTATTACTGTGTTATATCTATTAATCATTTGGACTTCATAATTTAAAACAAACTATTACTGTGTAAAATCTATTAATCATTTGACTTCATAATTTAAAACAAACTATTACTGTGTTATATCTATTAATCATTTAGACTTCATAATTTAAAACAAACTATTACTGTGTTATATCTATTAATCATTTGATTTCATAATTTAAAACAAACTATTACTGTGTTATATCTATTAATCATTTGGACTTCATAATTTAAAACAAACTATTACTGTGTTATATCTATTAATCATTTAGACTTCATAATTTAAAACAAACTATTACTGTGTTATATCTATTGATTATTTGGACTTCATAATTTAAAACAAACTATTACTGTGTTATATCTATTAATCATTTGATTTCATAATTTAAAAAACTATTACTGTGTTATATCTATTAATCATTTGGACTTCATAATTTAAAACAAACTATTACTGTGTTATATCTATTAATAATTTGGACTTCATAATTTAAAACAAACTATTACTGTGTTATATCTATTAATCATTTGACTTCATAATTTAAAACAAACTATTACTGTGGTATATCTATTAATCATTTGACTTCATAATTTAAAACAAACTATTACTGTTTTATATCTATTAATCATTTGACTTCATAATTTAAAACAAACTATTACTGTGTTATATCTATTAATCATTTGACTTCATAATTTAAACAAACTATTACTGTGTTATATCTATTAATCATTTGGACTTCATAATTTAAAACAAATTATTACTGTGTTATATCTATTAATCATTTGGACTTCATAATTTAAAACAAACTATTACTGTGTTATATCTATTAATCATTTGACTTCATAATTTAAAACAAACTATTACTGTGTTATATCTATTAATCATTTGACTTCATAATTTAAAACAAACTATTACTGTGTTATATCTATTAATCATTTGACTTCATAATTTAAAACAAACTATTACTGTGTTATATCTATTAATCATTTGACTTCATAATTTAAACAAACTATTACTGTGTTATATCTATTAATCATTTCGACTTCATAATTTAAAACTAACTATTACTGTGTTATATCTATTAATCATTTGATTTCATAATTTAAAACAAACTATTACTGTGTTATATCTATTAATCATTTGGACTTCATAATTTAAAACAAACTATTCCTGTGTTATATCTATTAATCATTTCGACTTCATAATTTAAAAAACTATTACTGTGTTATATCTATCAATCATTTGGACTTCATAATTTAAAAAACTATTACTGTGTTATATCTATTAATCATTTGGACTTCATAATTTAAAACAAACTATTACTGTGTTATATCTATTAATAATTTGGACTTCATAATTTAAAACAAACTATTACTGTGTTATATCTATTAATCATTTGACTTCATAATTTAAAACAAACTATTACTGTGGTATATCTATTAATCATTTGACTTCATAATTTAAAACAAACTATTACTGTTTTATATCTATTAATCATTTGACTTCATAATTTAAAACAAACTATTACTGTGTTATATCTATTAATCATTTGACTTCATAATTTAAACAAACTATTACTGTGTTATATCTATTAATCATTTGGACTTCATAATTTAAAACAAATTATTACTGTGTTATATCTATTAATCATTTGGACTTCATAATTTAAAACAAACTATTACTGTGTTATATCTATTAATCATTTGACTTCATAATTTAAAACAAACTATTACTGTGTTATATCTATTAATCATTTGACTTCATAATTTAAAACAAACTATTACTGTGTTATATCTATTAATCATTTGACTTCATAATTTAAAACAAACTATTACTGTGTTATATCTATTAATCATTTGACTTCATAATTTAAACAAACTATTACTGTGTTATATCTATTAATCATTTCGACTTCATAATTTAAAACTAACTATTACTGTGTTATATCTATTAATCATTTGATTTCATAATTTAAAACAAACTATTACTGTGTTATATCTATTAATCATTTGGACTTCATAATTTAAAACAAACTATTCCTGTGTAAAATCTATTAATCATTTCGACTTCATAATTTTAAACAAACTCTTACTGTGTTATATCTATTAATCATTTGGACTTCATAATTTAAAACAAACTATTACTGTGTTATATCTATTAATCATTTGGACTTCATAATTTAAAACAAACTATTACTGTGTTATATCTATTAATCATTTTGACTTCATATTTTAAAACAAACTATTACTGTGTTATATCTATTAATCATTTAGACTTCATAATTTAAAACAAACTATTACTGTGTTATATCTATTAATCATTTGACTTCATAATTTAAAACAAATTATTACTGTGTTATATCTATTAATCATTTGACTTCATAATTTAAAACAAACTATTAATATGTTATATCTATTAATCATTTGGACTTCATAATTTAAAACAAACTATTACTGTGTTATATCTATTAATAATTTGGACTTCATAATTTAAAACAAACTATTACTGTGTTATATCTATTAATCATTTGACTTCATAATTTAAAACAAACTATTACTGTGTCAAATCTATTAATGATTTGGACTTCATAATTTAAAACAAACTATTACTGTGTTATATCTATTAATCATTTGGACTTCATAATTGTAAACAAACTATTACTGTGTTATATCTATTAATCATTTGGACTTCATAATTTAAAACAAACTATTACTGTGTTCTATGTATTAATCATTTGGACTTCATAATTTAAAACAAACTATTACTGTGTTATATCTATTAATCATTTGGACTTCATAATTTAAAACAAACTATTACTGTGTTATATCTATTAATAATTTGACTTCATAATTTAAAACGAACTATTACTGTGTTATATCTATTAATCATTTGACTTCATAATTTAAAACGAACCATTACTGTGTTATATCTATTAATCATTTGACTTCATAATTTAAAACAAACTATTACTGTGTTATATCTATTAATCATTTGGACTTCATAATTTAAAACAAACTATTACTGTGTAAAATCTATTAATCATTTGACTTCATAATTTAAAACAAACTATTACTGTGTTATATCTATTAATCATTTAGACTTCATAATTTAAAACAAACTATTACTGTGTTATATCTATTAATCATTTGATTTCATAATTTAAAACAAACTATTACTGTGTTATATCTATTAATCATTTGGACTTCATAATTTAAAACAAACTATTACTGTGTTATATCTATTAATCATTTGGACTTCATAATTTAAAACAAACTATTACTGTGTTATATCTATTGATTATTTGGACTTCATAATTTAAAACAAACTATTACTGTGTTATATCTATTAATCATTTGATTTCATAATTTAAAAAACTATTACTGTGTTATATCTATTAATCATTTGGACTTCATAATTTAAAACAAACTATTACTGTGTTATATCTATTAATAATTTGGACTTCATAATTTAAAACAAACTATTACTGTGTTATATCTATTAATCATTTGACTTCATAATTTAAAACAAACTATTACTGTGGTATATCTATTAATCATTTGACTTCATAATTTAAAACAAACTATTACTGTTTTATATCTATTAATCATTTGACTTCATAATTTAAAACAAACTATTACTGTGTTATATCTATTAATCATTTGACTTCATAATTTAAACAAACTATTACTGTGTTATATCTATTAATCATTTGGACTTCATAATTTAAAACAAATTATTACTGTGTTATATCTATTAATCATTTGGACTTCATAATTTAAAACAAACTATTACTGTGTTATATCTATTAATCATTTGACTTCATAATTTAAAACAAACTATTACTGTGTTATATCTATTAATCATTTGACTTCATAATTTAAAACAAACTATTACTGTGTTATATCTATTAATCATTTGACTTCATAATTTAAAACAAACTATTACTGTGTTATATCTATTAATCATTTGACTTCATAATTTAAACAAACTATTACTGTGTTATATCTATTAATCATTTCGACTTCATAATTTAAAACTAACTATTACTGTGTTATATCTATTAATCATTTGATTTCATAATTTAAAACAAACTATTACTGTGTTATATCTATTAATCATTTGGACTTCATAATTTAAAACAAACTATTCCTGTGTAAAATCTATTAATCATTTCGACTTCATAATTTAAAAAAAAACTCTTACTGTGTTATATCTATTAATCATTTGACTTCATAATTTTAAACAAACTATTACTGTGTTATATCTATTAATCATTTGGACTTCATAATTTAAAACAAACTATTACTGTGTTATATCTATTAATCATTTTGACTTCATATTTTAAAACAAACTATTACTGTGTTATATCTATTAATCATTTAGACTTCATAATTTAAAACAAACTATTACTGTGTTATATCTATTAATCATTTGACTTCATAATTTAAAACAAATTATTACTGTGTTATATCTATTAATTATTTGGACTTCATAATTTAAAACAAACTATTAATATGTTATATCTATTAATCATTTGGACTTCATAATTTAAAACAAACTATTACTGTGTTATATCTATTAATCATTTGACTTCATAATTTAAAACAAACTATTACTGTGTCAAATCTATTAATGATTTGGACTTCATAATTTAAAACAAACTATTACTGTGTTATATCTATTAATCATTTGGACTTCATAATTTAAAACAAACTATTACTGTGTTATATCTATTAATCATTTGGACTTCATAATTTAAAACAAACTATTACTGTGTTCTATGTATTAATCATTTGGACTTCATAATTTAAAACAAACTATTACTGTGTTATATCTATTAATCATTTGGACTTCATAATTTAAAACAAACTATTACTGTGTTATATCTATTAATAATTTGACTTCATAATTTAAAACGAACTATTACTGTGTTATATCTATTAATCATTTGACTTCATAATTTAAAACGAACCATTACTGTGTTATATCTATTAATCATTTGACTTCATAATTTAAAACAAACTATTACTGTGTTATATCTATTAATCATTTGGACTTCATAATTTAAAACAAACTATTACTGTGTTATATCTATTAATCATTTGACTTCATAATTTAAAACAAACTATTACTGTGTTATATCTATTAATCATTTGGACTTCATAATTTAAAACAAACTATTACTGTGTTATATCTATTAATCATTTAGACTTCATAATTTAAAACAAACTATTACTGTGTTATATCTATTAATTATTTGGACTTCATAATTTAAAACAAACTATTACTGTGTTATATCTATTAATCATTTGATTTCATAATTTAAAACAAACTATTACTGTGTTATATCTATTAATCATTTGGACTTCATAATTTAAAACAAACTCTTACTGTGTTATATCTATTAATCATTTGGACTTCATAATTTAAAACAAACTATTACTGTGTTATATCTATTGATTATTTGGACTTCATAATTTAAAACAAACTATTACTGTGTTATATCTATTAATCATTTGATTTCATAATTTAAAACAAACTATTACTGTGTTATATCTATTAATTATTTGGACTTCATAATTTAAAACAAACTATTACTGTGTTATATCTATTAATCATTTGATTTCATAATTTAAAACAAACTATTACTGTGTTATATCTATTAATCATTTGGACTTCATAATTTAAAACAAACTATTCCTGTGTAAAATGTATTAATCATTTGACTTCATAATTTAAAACAAACTATTACGGTGTTATATCTATTAATTATTTGGACTTCATAATTTAAAACAAACTATTACTGTGTTATATCTATTAATCATTTGATTTCATAATTTAAAACAAACTATTACTGTGTTATATCTATTAATCATTTGGACTTCATAATTTAAAACAAACTATTCCTGTGTAAAATCTATTAATCATTTCGACTTCATAATTTTAAACAAACTATTACTGTGTTATATCTATTAATCATTTGACTTCATAATTTAAAACAAACTATTACTGTGTTATATCTATTAATCATTTGGACTTCATAATTTAAAACAAACTATTACTGTGTTATATCTATTAATCATTTGGACTTCATAATTTAAAACAAACTATTACTGTGTTATATCTATTAATCATTTGGACTTCATAATTTAAAACAAACTATTACTGTGTTATAATCTATTAATCATTTAGACTTCATAATTTAAAACAAACTATTACTGTGTTATATCTATTAATCATTTGGACTTCATAATTTGAAACAAACTATTACTGTGTTATATCTATAAATCATTTGGACTTCATAATTTAAAACAAACGATTACTGTGTTATATCTATTAATCATTTGGACTTCATAATTTAAAACAAACTATTACTGTGTTATATCTATTAATCATTTGGACTTCATAATTTAAAACAAACTATTACTGTGTTATATCTATTAATCATTTAGACTTCATTATTTAAAACAAACTATTACTGTGTTGTATCTATTAATCATTTGGACTTCATAATTTAAAACAAACTATTACTGTGTTATATCTATTAATCATTTTGACTTCATAATTTAAAACAAACTATTACTGTGTTATATCTATTAATCATTTAGACTTCATAATTTGAAACAAACTATTACTGTGTTATATCTATTAATCATTTGGACTTCATAATTTAAAACAAACTATTACTGTGTTATATCTATTAATCATTTGGACTTCATAATTTAAAACAAACTATTACTGTGTTATATCTATTAATCATTTGGACTTCATAATTTTAAACAAACTATTACTGTGTTATATCTATTAATCATTTGGACTTCATAATTTTAAACAAACTATTAATGTGTAATATCTATTAATCATTTGAACTTCATAATTTAAAACAAACTATTACTGTGTTATATCTATTAATCATTTGGACTTCATAATTTTAAACAAACTATTAATGTGTAATATCTATTAATCATTTGAACTTCATAATTTAAAACAAACTATTACTGTGTTATATCAATTAATCATTTGGACTTCATAATTTAAAACAAACTATTGATGTGTTATATCTATTAATCATTTGACTTCATAATTTAAAACAAACTATTACTGTGTTATATCTATTAATCATTTCGACTTCATAATTTAAAACAAACTATTAATGTGTAATATCTATTAATCATTTGAACTTCATAATTTAAAACAAACTATTATTGTGTTATATCTATTAATCATTTCGACTTCATAATTTAAAACAAACTATTAATGTGTTATATCTATTAATCATTTGAACTTCATAATTTAAAACAAACTATTACTGTGTTATATCAATTAATCATTTGGACTTCATAATTTAAAACAAACTATTACTGTGTTATATCTATTAATCATTTGAACTTCATAATTTAAAACAAACTATTACTGTGTTATATCTATTAATCATTTGAACTTCATAATTTAAAACAAACTATTACTGTGTTATATCTATTAATCATTTGAACTTCATAACTTAAAACAAACTATTAATGTGTAATATCTATTAATCATTTCGACTTCATAATTTAAAACAAACTATTAATGTGTAATATCTATTAATCATTTGAACTTCATAACTTAAAACAAACTATTGATGTGTTATATCTATTAATCATTTCGACTTCATAATTTAAAACAAACTATTAATGTGTAATATCTATTAATCATTTGACTTCATAATTTAAAACAAACTATTACTGTGTTATATCTATTAATCATTTGGATTTCATAATTTAAAACAAACTATTACTGTGTTATATCTATTAATCATTTCGACTTCATAATTTAAAACAAACTATTAATGTGTAATATCTATTAATCATTTGAACTTCATAATTTAAAACAAACTATTACTGTGTTATATCTATTAATCATTTGAACTTCATAACTTAAAACAAACTATTGATGTGTTATATCTATTAATCATTTCGACTTCATAATTTAAAACAAACTATTGATGTGTTATATCTATTAATCATTTGACTTCATAATTTAAAACAAACTATTAATGTGTAATATCTATTAATCATTTGACTTCATAATTTAAAACAAACTATTACTGTGTTATATCTATTAATCATTTGACTTCCTAATTTAAAACAAACTATTACTGTGTTATATCTATTAATCATTTCGACTTTATAATTTAAAACAAACTATTAATGTGTTATATCTATTAATCATTTGGACTTCATAATTTAAAACAAACTATTACTGTGTTATATCTATTAATCATTTGACTTCATAATTTAAAACAAACTATTACTGTGTTATATCTATTAATCATTTGGACTTCATAATTTAAATCAAAATATTACTGTGTTATATCTTTGTTATAACGGGTCTTTTGCCAACACGTGTGTACTTTCCAAGTAATGTACAGAATCTTAAGCGGCAGAACACATGTTTAGATGATTCATTTTAATTCTTGAAACACACACTGCAAATCTTGATAGAATAAGAATATCAAATATTCTTGGTTTTTACATATATTCCCAATGTTCTCTGATAGTCATTTTCCCACTATTTTTCTCTTTGTTCCTTCATGTGCTGCAGGCGACTTCCTCTCGCACTCGAGGTTTCATATTTTTGTTTTCTTATCTAGAGCATTTACGAACACCTGTTTTAGTTCGATATTTTATATTCTACATCTATACCACCATTGTCACTACTGGTTTGGCATCGGCTAATAGAATTGCCACACATTCATTTATGTATTGTGAAACTAACAAAGGTATAAAAACCTTTGCAAAAACGATACATCAAAATTTCAATATTGAAGGCTTCCCTATTTAATTTAAAAGATCCACTACAACTTAAAAGTTTTATAAACTGCTTCAAATAAGTTCATTAAATCTGAAAATAAACAAATATTCTCTGTTATTATGCATTACTTTTTTAAAAATAGTTTTATCAAGTGTCAAGTGTATCTATTCTTATTGAAATATAATAAAGTAAACTCAACCTGTCTGTCGATTTTTGTCATCGATAGTTTTCTCCCTATGGAATAATTTGATTCTGGTCTGTCAGTTTCTCTTGCAGTTGTTGCAGCGTGAACAGTAAAATGTAATTCGAGTTAATTCCTTCCAGAAAATAATCTATCCAGGATGGAATTATTTGCCTGTAACAGTCAATAATGAAAAAATTCCATATCTTGACTAAAAATTATTGTTACAGTGTGCCTTCTTAAGAACGTCACTAAAATGTCTTTAAATTACACGAGTTTTGCATATTTTATATTCTGTATGCGAGTGTGGGAGTGTTCCTTATATGTGTGTGCATGCACATAATTCTTTTACGTGAGTGCATGTTTAATCATTATTTAAATCCTTCTACAGGTGAACCGTTAAAATCTTTTATGCGTATGTGTGTGTGGGTGTGCACTCATCATCAGTCTGTTCATCTCTTTTTTTCAAGCGACAAATGTCTCAATGCATGAATTTACCTTAGATTCTCTCTGCCATTTTTTCTTTTTCTCTTTCACTGCAGCTATTGTCGCTGTCTAGTTTGGTGATTGTTGTATCAATTACTTCGTCCTTTCCTTCTCTGCGTGTTGTGGTGGTCGTGATCGCTCAGTGGTTTCATCAGTTTAGCTAGATAAGAAAACTTTTCCTTGTATAAAAAAGAAATCAACGACTTTTGTTAGGAATTTCATGCTTTTTTATTCTTATTCTGGAGAGGAACATTGACTCACAGAGAAAGAGAGACCATTTATCTTAACTGACTGTCTATTTTATACCTTGCAGAAGTTTGGGTAGATAACTTATCTTTCTCGAGGATAAATGCGTGACTCGACGAACAGACATCTTGACCATAGGGCGATTTTTTAGTCTTAGGGCGATTTTTTTTTAATGTTTTACAGCATAATTGTTTCACATCCGTCTTGCTAGACTCCCATCCAGAACCCTGAAAAACCTTCATTTATTTGTCTAGAAAACAAAACCCTTTGTCTCTAACCTTTATTGACCCCCATGCCTTGTTTTCATGAATTTCAGTTCACCGTCTGTTTATTCTATCGTGGGGAATGATTCATTTCCCAAAGTTTGTGTCAGTTTAACTTGCACTAACTCAACTCTTTCAAAATTTATACTAGTAAATGTTACTCTTCTCTGGCATAGGCTCATCCATAATGTAACATTATTGCCTGAGTGTAGTTGAGTACTCGTTAAAATCAGCATTTAATTCTCTAGTGAAATACAATTCTTTTTTCAGGGTCTAAGCCGAATTTCGTTATTAGGATTAGGACATATTCATCGATATCACTCTTTTGACCATGGCTTAACCAAAAGTTATCGTTTGAAAGTGGTTGGGTACTCATTAGAATCGCAATGTAACTGTCCACATAATGAAAAATAATTTTTTCGCAAAAATTACATTTCGTAAGTATTTTGCAAAGAATTAGTTACATTTCAAGAAATAATTTTATAGGCATTGATGATGGATTTCGTCAGAGATTTTCAAACCATTTGTCAAATTCTAGCCTAATATAATAAAATCACTAAATACTTAGCTTGGAGTCAATTGTTCCTTAAAGTTATCAACTCCTTGCCAAAAAAAAGTTCTGGTGTTTTTGAGGTTTGACTACTATTCCTTTCAAGAATGAAAAATTCTTAAGCTTGGCAATGAAACTTTAGTAGCTATGTTGGAAAAACATGTTGAACACTTTTGTGTATAGAGTTAACAAAAACAGTCTGTTGTCTGTTTTACATTAATTTTACTGTAGTTTTACAGAAAAAAAATCCCCTTAAAATTCTAAGGTATAATTTGTGGATGTAGACAAATTCAAACAGTCAGAAAATCGTTAAAAATTAAGTTTTTAACCTTTTTTAGATCCATTAGATGACCTTCAAAAATCTTCTTTTTTTTTCAATCTCTGCCGGCACTGCTTTGTTGGAAGCAAAAAATAAAATTTAGGAAAAAAAATGCTATAGTTTTAAAAAAAAGCCAAACAAATTTTAAGTAAATACATTCGCCGGGTATTAACAGCCGATAAGAAAGAAAGAAATACTAGTCATTTACAATTGAATACAATTAAAACTTTATTTTCAAAACGAAAACAAAAAACATTCAATATTTGTTGAGTAGTAAACATTAAGAGAAAATGATTCGACATTTGATTAGTACTGGAATGTGGCTTCCATAATAATGAGTAATTTGATCAGTGTCTAACATCGCACGTCTAGTTAACTATGGAGGTCACAACACGAAAGAACGATCAGACAGAATCTTATTGCTAATCTTCCAAAGTTCTGTGGCAAGTTTTCCATCCTGTGCTGCTTCCGATGGCTCACAACGACAACAGTTGTTGAAATACATGCCTCCAATTCCTTGAAGCTCCGGCACAGTTGCACAGTACAGAGTTGTAGCTGAACCTTGTTGCTGAAATGAGTAAAAGTTTTGAAGTTGAATGAGAAAACCTAGTTACAATCAATAATACCATTCAATTGCAAGTATACAAGTAAAAGCAATCAATGGACAGAAAGCAGTAACAAATATATTCATATAACAAATATATTCATATACCAACTATGTTCATATACCAAATATGTTCATATACCAAATATGTTCATATACCAAATATGTTCATATACCAAATATATTCATATACCAAATATGTTCATATACCAAATATATTCATATACCAACTATGTTCATATACCAAATATGTTCATATACCAAATATATTCATATAACAAATATATTCATATACCAACTATGTTCATATACCAACTATGTTCATATACCAAATATGTTCATATACCAAATATGTTCATATACCAAATATATTCATATACCAAATATGTTCATATACCAAATATATTCATATACCAACTATGTTCATATACCAAATATGTTCATATACCAAATATATTCATATAACAAATATATTCATATACCAACTATGTTCATATACCAAATATGTTCATATACCAAATATGTTCATATACCAAATATGTTCATATAACAAATATGTTCATATAACAAATATGTTCATATACCAAATATGTTCATATACCAAATATGTTCATATACCAAATATGTTCATATACCAAATATGTTCATATACCAAATATGTTCATATAACAAATATGTTCATATAACAAATATGTTTATATAACAAATATATTCATACATCAAATATATTCGTATACCAAATATATTCATATAACAAATATATTCATACATCAAATATATTCATATACCAAATATATTCATATAACAAATATATTCATATAACAAATATGTTCATAAACTATTCTGGTAAATACAGTGTGACCCCCGCAAAAATGCCACTCATGGAATCTTTAATAAAATTCAAAATTCTTTCTGCAATCCAGCCATATTTGATACAAATAAACTCCTTGTACTTGTTTTGGGATAAAATGGAGTGTTTTGCCTACGAGCCAGGGTCTATGACAAAGAAAACAAACCCAAAACTTTCATCTACAAAACGAAATCAGTTAAAGGCTGTGACGATTAATAATCTGGGGTAAAACTTTAAAAAGTAAAATGTCGTCTGGCAGTTTCTCTTTTTTATTAGCTGTCGGACTAAAACCATTCAATCAAAACATGAAGTGCTAATCATTACAAGCGAAATTAAAGCAAACTTAAAAAACATCATCTAAAAGAAAGTGTTTTATCATTATTTAGTGAAAAGAGAGCTGCGACAGGTGATATTTTCATTGGTGTTAATTTTGACTGAATTGTTTTCGACTAAGTGAGAATAGTTTAATCGATAACAAAAACTGTTCTAATAAAAATCGGTGCCATTTTGTTTCCGTCTTACCAAATGCACTGTTTACTTTCTTTCTTTCTCTCTCAGCTTTCTTTGATCTATTACTCGCAGTCTTTTTCAATCTCCCTCGCTGTCTTTTTCAATCTCACTCTCTGTCTTTTTCAATCTCACTCTCTGTCTTTTTCAATCTCACTCTCTGTCTTTTTCAATCTCACTCGCTGTCTTTTTCAATCTCACTCTCTGTCTTTTTCAATCTCACTCGCTGTCTTTTTCAATCTCACTCGCTGTCTTTTTCAATCTCACTCTCTGTCTTTTTCAATCTCACTCTCTGTCTTTTTCAATCTCACTCTCTGTCTTTTTCAATCTCGCTCTCTGTCTTTTTCAATCTCGCTCTCTGTATTTTTCAATCTCGCTCGCTGTCTTTTTCAATCTCGCTCTCTGTCTTTTTCAATCTCGCTCTCTGTCTTTTTCAATCTCGCTCGCTGTCCTTTTTCAATCTCGCTCGCTGTCTTTTTCAATCTCGCTCTCTGTCTTTTTCAATCTCGCTCTCTGTCTTTTTCAATCTCAATCGCTGTCTTTTTCAATCTCAATCGCTGTCTTTTTCAATCTCACTCTCTGTCATTTTCAATCTCACTCTCTGTCATTTTCAATCTCACTCGCTGTCTTTTTCAATCTCCCTCGCTGTCTTTTTCAATCTCCCTCGCTGTCTTTTTCAATCTCACTCGCTGTCTTTTTCAATCTCACTCTCTGTCTTTTTTAATCTCACTCGCTGTCTTTTTCAATCTCCCTCGCTGTCTTTTTCAATCTCCCTCGCTGTCTTTTTCAATCTCCCCTGCTGTCTTTTTCAATCTCACTCTCTGTCTTTTTCAATCTCACTCTCTGTCTTTTTCAATCTCACTCGCTGTCTTTTTCAATCTCACTCGCTGTCTTTTTAAATCTCACTCGCTGTCTTTTTCAATCTCACTCGCTGTCTTTTTCAATCTCACTCTCTGTCTTTTTCAATCTCACTCTCTGTCTTTTTCAATCTCACTCTCTGTCTTTTTCAATCTCACTCTCTGTCTTTTTCAATCTCACTCTCTTTATTTTTCAATCTCACTCTCTGTATTTTTCAATCTCACTCTCTGTCTTTTTCAATCTCACTCTCTGTCTTTTTCAATCTCACTCTCTGTATTTTTCAATCTCACTCTTTGTATTTTTCAATCTCACTCTCTGTATTTTTCAATCTCACTCGCTGTCTTTTTCATTCTCACTCTCTGTATTTTTCATTCTCACTCTCTGTCTTTTTCAATCTTACTCGCTGTCTTTTTCAATCTCACTCTCTGTCTTTTTCAATCTCACTCTCTGTATTTTTCAATCTCACTCTTTGTATTTTTCAATCTCACTCTCTGTATTTTTCAATCTCACTCGCTGTCTTTTTCATTCTCACTCTCTGTATTTTTCATTCTCACTCTCTGTCTTTTTCAATCTTACTCGCTGTCTTTTTCAATCTCACTCTCTGTCTTTTTCAATCTCACTCGCTGTCTTTTTCAATCTCACTCTCTGTCTTTTTCAATCTCGCTCGCTGTCTTTTTCAATCTCACTCTCTGTCTTTTTCAATCTCACTCGCTGTCTTTTTCAATCTCACTCGCTGTCTTTTTCAATCTCACTCGCTGTCTATTTCAATCTCACTCGCTGTCATTTTCAATCTCACTCTCTGTCTTTTTCAATCTCACTCGCTGTCTTTTTCAATCTCACTCGCTGATACCTTATAATGCAGAGTGTTTTACAAGGGGGTGAGGATCAAGAGTAAGTAGAGTAATCCTGAGAAAAGAGTGGAACCACCCTCCTCATCCCTGTGTAGTAGCCAATGATAAAGGAGCCTTTGGGTTGTCCTCGACTATGGTTGAACACTTGTCTTGTTTTAAGCACAATCAAAGCGCATTACAATTGTAATTTACACTACAAACAAATCAGTATTTCTTATCGATTTCAGTTGCTGTATTCTTTCTTTATTAGCATTAAACACCTTGGGGGGGCAGATATCTTTTTACACACGATTTCAGTTGCTGTATTCTTTCTTTATTAGCATTAAACACCTTGGGGGGGGGGGGCAGATATCTTTTTACACACGATTTCAGTTGCTGTATTCTTTCTTTATTAGCATTAAACACCTTGGGGGGGGGGCAGATATCTTTTTACACACGATTTCAGTTGCTGTATTCTTTCTTTATTAGCATTAAATACCTTGGGGGGGCAGATATCTTTTTACACACGATTTCAGTTGCTGTATTCTTTCTTTATTAGCATTAAATACCTTGGGGGGCAGATATCTTTTTACACACGATTTCAGTTGCTGTATTCTTTCTTTATTAGCATTAAATACCTTGGGGGGGGGCAGATATCTTTTTACACACGATTCAGTTGCTGTATTCTTTCTTTATTAGCATTAAATACCTTGGGGGGGGGGCAGATATATTTTTACACACGATTTCAGTTGCTGTATTCTTTCTTTATTAGCATTAAATACCTTGGGGGGGGGGGCAGATATCTTTTTACACACGATTTCAGTTGCTGTATTCTTTCTTTATTAGCATTAAATACCTTGGGGGGGCAGATATCTTTTTACACACAATTTCAGTTGCTGTATTCTTTCTTTGTTAGCATTAAATACCTTGGGGGCAAATATATTTTTACATTCATGTTTCTATTGCTAAATCATCATTATTTAGTTAGACCCGGTTTTGATAAACAAATAATAAAAACATAAATCTTTCATTTATTACTTGACATTGAACAGAGAAAAGAAAAACAAGTAAATATAGTTATTGATTATTTAAAATTTACAAATTGATCATGAATATAGAAATGTCCATTGATAATTTGTTTTACTTATTTGAATAATTTAGCAAATGTTTGAGTTCATATATATATATATATATATATATATATATATATATATATATATATATATATATTAATAATGGAGTTTATGTGTCTGTCTGTCTGTCTGTCTGTCTGTCTGTCTGTCTGTCTGAAGCCGAAACTCCAGTATGACTATTTTACTGAAACTAATCTTTTTGAAATTCTTTATATACTGTCATCAAAAGTCGTTCACACACCAGATGGGTGTTGCCATTAACATAAGTCATTCCTTTAAACCTTCAATTAAATTCATATTTACAAATATACACTTATAACTGCTATTATCAAATTTACATATGTATTTACAATATTTTCCGATAAGGTTATATTAATAAACATTATTCATACAATTAATTAAAGCCATTTTCATCATAACCGGCGTGTTTTCTAAACCATTTCAACGCGAGTACTGTTAAAATTGCAAAGTCATTGGCTGTTTAATCAGTGGTGTCCTCCCTCCCTCCGGTAATTAAATATGGCGATCTGATTAAGCAGCCGATTGGCTGTTTAATCAGTGGTGTCCTCCCTCCCTCCGGTAATTAAATATGGCGATCTGATTAAGTAGCCGATTGGCTGTTTAATCAGTAGTGTCCTCCCTCCCTCCGGTAATTAAATATGGCGATCTGATTAAGCAGCCGATTGGCTGTTTAATCAGTGGTGTCCTCCCTCCCTCCGGTAATTAAATATGGCGATCTGATTAAGCAGCCGATGTTAATATGGCACGTTAAATATGTAAACAACAACACTGGTATTCACCGTGCTCAGTTTTTCATTTTTAAAACCGTCCTAAGTTTGTTTATTCTTAGCCATTATGTTTTAAAACACGAATTTATTAAATCAAATTGTTTAATTAAAATAATAATTGATTTAAAAATTACTATATAAAAACGCGCGCGCGCACGCACACACCCACACACACACAGTTCAGGTAAACTTTTTCTTTCCGAGAATTAAAAAACTTTTCGTGTTTACTGTATTTGATTTCTTAATACTTTCATATCCAATATTATCATTTTTTCACGACCTCAACAGAATTTATGATTCCATGTTTTATTTATTAAAAAAAAAGATGTGATTTTTTTTTCTTTAATGTCAACAAAATAAACTAACACATTGTACTGGAAAACTATACAACTGATTGTAGAATCAAATTGTTTAATTAAAAAAGGGTCATTAAACACACACACACACGCACACACACACGCACACACACTGTGTTCACTGTATTTGATTTTTTTGTGGTTTTTCATTTTAGGACCCACGCTAACTTTGACCCCGTCGTTACAGTTAGGGTTAGGTTTGTTTTTTTTCCTTTTTAATTAAAAATATTTAAATGTATAGGGGGGGGGGGAGATAAAAAAATTGGGGGAAGGCGGTCAAAAAAATGTTTTGTTTTTTTCTTAACTAAAAAATATTTCAATGACTGGGAATATAAAAAAATTGAGGGGGGTACAAAAAAAAAATTTCTTTCCTTTTAAACTACAGGTCTTTCTATTTATGGGCGAGGGTACAACAAAAATCGGGGTAGGGTCGAATTTTTTTTTTCTTTATTTTCAACTAAAAATATTCTTGGTCATAAACACAGATCAATGTCTAACCACCACAGAAATATGACTGGGGCTCCATTGGCTTACGCGTGAGCCTTCATTTCTGATGCGGCAGCGTAGCAAAAATATGCGACCGGAGGGAGCATATATTTGCTAGTATTAATAATGGAGATTATGTATCTGTCTGTCTGTCTGTCTGAAGCCGAAACTCCATCAGAGTAATATTACTATTTACTTAGTCTGCCAGCTTATATATATACTACTACAAATATCTCCATAAACACTATGCGCATTTCTCAATTTACATAATTAATTGCTTTTAAACTTCCAATAAATTAGTATTCGCAAATATACACTCATGATTGTTTTCTTCAGATTTTCACATGTATTTACACTATTTTGCTCGCTAATAACCTTACTTATAAATTCAAATTATTTCTTTTATTATTTTTATATATATATATATATATATATATATATATATATATGAAATGAGTTATGCAGTTAATCTACCTTTATTATTCATTAAAATAAAAGATGTGATTTTTTTTCTTTTCTGTCAACAAAAAAATTAACACATTGTACTGGAAAACTATATAACTGATTTTAGAATCAAATTGTTTAATTAAAAAAAGGTCATTTAACAAAAACACACACACATTATAATGAATTTAATTTAGGTAAACTTTCTTTCCGAGAGCATTCAAATAACTAATCGTGTTCACTGTATTTGATTTTTTGGTGCTTTTTTACTGTAGGACCGCGCTAACTTACGTCGTTAGGGTTTGGGTTAAAGTGAGGGTTAGGGTTAGGGTCATGGTCATAGTTAGTGCGGGTCCTACAGTAAAAGAGTACCGATTTTTTACTGTTTTATTTTAGGTACACTTTTTCTTCCGATTTGAAAAATACTGTTCGCTGTATTTAGATTATTAAATTGTTGATTTTAACAAATTTATTGAATCAAATTGTTTAATTCAAATAATAATTCATTTAAAAATTACTATTTAAAAAAACACACACACATTCTAATGAATTTAATTTAGGTAAACTTTTCCTCGAGAGCATTTAAATAACTGTATTTGATTTTTTTACTGTTTTATTTTAGGTACACCTTTTCTCCGATTTGAAAAACTTCCAATATTATCATTTTTTAACGACTTTAAGTGTGTTTAGGATTTCGGCTTGACCTTTTACGCCGTAAAGCTTTCATTTACAAACTGTTTCTATTATCAATGTCTAACCACCCAAGAAATATGACTGGGACTCCATCGGTTTACGGGTGAGCATTCATTTCTGACACGGCAGACTAGCAAAAATATGCGACCAGAGGGAGCATATATTTGCTCGTATATATAATATATATATATATATATATATATATATTATATATATATATTATATATATATATAAATTATATACATTGTAGTTATGCATAATATATACCTACATTTTCAAATATATCTACTAAATTACATTATATTCATCTCATTCATAACATTCCAGTTTTGCTGGTCTTTTACCTAATTTCCAACAAGCAAAATAAACACCTTTTGTAAATTCAGTCAAACTTTAAAAGACTCAATCAAGCAGCAGTTTACCTGTCAAGATAAATTCACAGTTTATGGCATAATTACATTGATTTAACGAACATAGCCGGCTATAAAGATTCAACGAACACATCTAAAAAAACAAAACCATTTCTACTGCATTTTCAATCTGAATATAAAATTACTCACCATTGTCTTAGTAAAGGGACGGACAATCGCAAAGAGAAGACGAAAGACCCACCAGTTGCGAGACAAATCTGTGCTCATCATGTTCCCGGGGTGAAGTGCATTCACGGTTACTCCGAGTGGAAGCAAACGTTGGTTCAACTCGATTGCAAATAGAACGTTGCAAAGTTTGGATGTATTGTAGGCACTCATGTTGGTGTATCGATTGCGAGGCAAAGACAGTTTCTCCTCGCATATGTTTTCACAGCTCAAGTCTGTAAACCTAGAAAAGGTGAAAGAATTGCTTAGAGGAGAATCAAAAGAAAATGAATTTGTTCAACAAAAACTAAAAGAATCTCCTTATTTAGCAATAAGAGAAATCGAAGCAGTTATGTGCTCTCATATATATATATATATATATATATATATATATATATAATGTATGTCACTGCTGGCCGAAAAAACTTATCAGCAACAAGGCACTATATGAACTGTGCAACGAAAAACCTCTCTCCACAAAGGTCACTGAACAAAGATGGTCTATGTTAGGCCATGTTCTACGAATGTACCCTGACACTCCCGCACAGAGGGCACTAGACTTTGACATTACTGGCTTGCAAGCCTACCAACCGCGACTAGGACGGCACTGTACAAATCTGCTGGGCACACTACGTGTTGACTTCAAGCAGGCGGGACTAGGACCACTACGTACAGCGAAACAACTTCATTGCCTACAACAACTTGCGCATGACAAGGCCAGATGGCCTGGGACTAGCATGGAGGACTGATTGCAGCTACGGGATGTCATTTGACTACCGTAGCCGCAGAACACAGTTTTTAATAAAATAAAACAAAATAATGTATGTAGAAATTGGAGAGTGTTCTTTTAAATAAGCATTGCTGATATTTAAATTTGCATTATTAAAAGTAATAACCATTTGAAAGCAATACAATGCAACTTTTAAAATTATTTTGAACTTAAATTTTTCTACAGTTTTGTATGGCTTTCTAACGGTGATTATTTTCAACAATGCTTATTAAAAAGAACACTCCAATTTTCACTTTCTTCTATGTTACCACATGCATTCTTGACTGGGACATTTCATCTGGATAATGTCTTAACATCGTTAAAAATGTCATTGTATGGCTTTCTAACAGTGATTGTTTTCAACAATGCTTATTTATAAGAACACTCTCCAATTTATACTTTCTTCTATGTTGCCACATGCATTCAACTGGATAACGTCTTAACATCGTTAAAAATTTGCATTGTATGACTTTCTAACAATTATGTCATAATTTAAATTTATATATGTGTATTTTTAACGATTTAAATCCCATAAAATCATGTTTGAAATAGAGAGTATAGACAAATGTATTTCAAGGTAATGTTTATTTTAAGTCATAATGAAAAGAAATTTTACAACATCAAATCTCTTATAAGAACAGAATTTTCGTAAGTATGAAGAAAAACAAACCCACAACAATGTCAGCAAAAGTTGAATTTCCAGCAAAAAACAAGCAAAAATCGCGAAAATAGATCTATTCTTAAATACCTCGTTAAGATGTTAAATAAATACCACATCAAAGTGCATATTTTCTTAACTCAGGAGAGAAGAATATGAAAGAAAATATTCAGCAGTTTGTAATCTAAAACAACCAGTCATTGAAACGGGCGTAACTGTAATGTACTTTTGATCAAGGGAGATAAATACGGATTAATTAATGAACCGCTAATAAAATAATAATAATAATAATAATAATAATAATATATATATATATATATATATATATATATATATATATATATATATATATATATATAATAGAGAATGGTAGTTTGCTTGAAGCATTACTGGGAATAGTAGTAGTATGTTTTTAACAGGCTGTGAGCAATGCAAATTCCGGGTAAGATGTAAGCTGGAAGGAACAAAAATAATAAATCGAATACGAAATGTGACTTATTATTTATTTTTTCTTAAAATCTTACATAACAGCAAGTGTGGTGTTAGCTGTTTGTGTGATGTCTTGATGATTATAAAAATCATTTATTTAATATTTTGGGAAAAGAAACTTCCCTTTGTCAAAAATAATAAACACCAGAGGAAAATTCCGTCCGTGCAGAGAATCTGCCAGTATATATATATATATATATATATATATATATATATATATATATATATTTATCTGACATCTCTAATATATATGAACAATATATATCTAATACATGAAATAAGTCAGTCAGATTTTTTAAATTAGATCTAAATGACAAATCAGTATTTAGCCAATTCCGTTTCTTTATGTTGCTTAAATAGATAACATTTATTTTGAATTGATTTGCTTCAGAAAATAATTTATCTGACTACAATCATTTTTCTGTTAGTTGCCATTTTTTTATCAGCAGCAAATTCATATTCGAACGGACACCATATATGTTATCAGTAACAAATTTTCTTAACGATAGTAATTGCTGATCATACTACATTATTAGATTTATTGTTGAAAATCCGACTGACTTAATTTTATATATTAGATACATAGTCTACTGTACTGTTTATTCATAGTTTCATACCTTTCCCAAGGATATTACTGAAAGTGATGCTGTATGCAGTGCCCAAAGTCCGTTCTTGTAACCATTACAAGTATGAAATATATATATAGAGGGGGGGGGGTTTGTCTCCAAACGATGTCGACACACTTTGAACAATGGAAAATAGAGCAACAATAAAAATGATTGTTTTGCTAGAACACTGCCAAGATGATTCACTTTTATTCGAATCAAGTTATTTAAATAGTAGCAGTCTGATATAAAGATATCTCTATTCATATAGTTAGGTATGTGTATATCTAGTTATTTAAATAGTAGCAGTCCGATATAAGGATATCTCTATTCATATAGTTAGGTATGTGTATATCAAGTTATTTAAATAGTAGCAGTCCAATATAAGGATATCGCTATTCATATAGTTAGGTATGTGTATATCAAGTTATTTAAATTATAGCAGTGCGATATAAAGATATCTCTATTCATATAGTTAGGTATAGGTATATCAAGTTATTTAAATAGTAGCAGTCTGATATAAGGATATCTCTATTCATATAGTTAGGTATGGGTATATCAAGTTATTTAAATAGTAGCAGTCCGATATAAAGATATCTCTATTCATATAGTTAGGTATGGGTATATCAAGTTATTTAAATAGTAGCAGTCCGATATAAGGATATCTCTATTCATATAGTTAGGTATGGGTATATCAAGTTATTTAAATAGTAGCAGTCCGATATAAGGATATCTCTATTCATATAGTTAGGTATGGGTATATCAAGTTATTTAAATAGTAGCAGTCCGATATAAAGATATCTCTATTCATATAGTTAGGTATGTGTATATCAAGTTATTTAAATAGTAGCAGTCCGATATAAGGATATCTCTATTCATATAGTTAGGTATGGGTATATCAAGTTATTTAAATAGTAGCAGTCCGATATAAGGATATCTCTATTCATATAGTTAGGTATGTGTATATCAAGTTATTTAAATAGTAGCAGTCCGATATAAGGATATCTCTATTCATATAGTTAGGTATGTGTATATCAAGTTATTTAAATAGTAGCAGTCCGATATAAAGATATCGCTATTCATATAGTTAGATATGTGTATATCAAGTTATTTAAATAGTAGCAGTCCGATATAAGGATATCTCTATTCATATAGTTAGGTATGTGTATATCAAGTTATTTAAATAGTAGCAGTCCGATATAAAGATATCGCTATTCATATAGTAAGATATGTGTATATCAAGTTATTTAAATAGTAGCAGTCCGATATAAGGATATCTCTATTCATATAGTTAGGTATGTGTATATCAAGTTATTTAAATAGTAGCAGTCCGATATAAAGATATCTCTATTCATATAGTTAGATATGTGTATATCAAGTTATTTAAATAGAAGCAGTCCGATATAAGGATATCTCTATTCATATAGTTAGGTATGTGTATATCAAGTTATTTAAATAGTAGCAGTCCGATATAAGGATATCTCTATTCATATAGTTAGGTATGGGTATATCAAGTTATTTAAATAGTAGCAGTCCGATATAAGGATATCTCTATTCATATAGTTAGGTATGTGTATATCAAGTTATTTAAATAGTAGCAGTCCGATATAAGGATATCTCTATTCATATAGTTAGGTATGTGTATATCAAGTTATTTAAATAGTAGCAGTCCGATATAAAGATATCTCTATTCATATAGTTAGATATGTGTATATCAAGTTATTTAAATAGTAGCAGTCCGATATAAGGATATCTCTATTCATATAGTTAGGTATGTGTATATCAAGTTATTTTAATAGTAGCAGTCCGATGTAAAGATATCGCTATTCATATAGTAAGATATGTGTATATCAAGTTATTTAAATAGTAGCAGTCCGATATAAGGATATCTCTATTCATATAGTTAGGTATGTGTATATCAAGTTATTTAAATAGTAGCAGTCCGATATAAAGATATCTCTATTCATATAGTTAGATATGTGCATATCAAGTTATTTAAATAGTAGCAGTCCGATATAAGGATATCTCTATTTATATAGTTAGGTATGTGTATATCAAGTTATTTAAATAGTAGCAGTCCGATATAAAGATATCTCTATTCATATAGTTAGATATGTGTATATCAAGTTATTTAAATAGTAGCAGTCCGATATAAGGATATCTCTATTCATATAGTTAGGTATGTGTATATCAAGTTATTTAAATAGTAGCAGTCCAATATAAGGATATCGCTATTCATATAGTTAGGTATGTGTATATCAAGTTATTTAAATTATAGCAGTGCGATATAAAGATATCTCTATTCATATAGTTAGGTATGGGTATATCAAGTTATTTAAATAGTAGCAGTCTGATATAAGGATATCTCTATTCATATAGTTAGGTATGGGTATATCAAGTTATTTAAATAGTAGCAGTCCGATATAAAGATATCTCTATTCATATAGTTAGGTATGGGTATATCAAGTTATTTAAATAGTAGCAGTCCGATATAAGGATATCTCTATTCATATAGTTAGGTATGTGTATATCAAGTTATTTAAATAGTAGCAGTCCGATATAAAGATATCTCTATTCATATAGTTAGATATGTGTATATCAAGTTATTTAAATAGTAGCAGTCCGATATAAGGATATCTCTATTCATATAGTTAGGTATGTGTATATCAAGTTATTTAAATAGTAGCAGTCCGATATAAAGATATCTCTATTCATATAGTTAGATATGTGTATATCAAGTTATTTAAATAGTAGCAGTCCGATATAAGGATATCTCTATTCATATAGTTAGGTATGTGTATATCAAGTTATTTAAATAGTAGCAGTCCAATATAAGGATATCGCTATTCATATAGTTAGGTATGTGTATATCAAGTTATTTAAATTATAGCAGTGCGATATAAAGATATCTCTATTCATATAGTTAGGTATGGGTATATCAAGTTATTTAAATAGTAGCAGTCTGATATAAGGATATCTCTATTCATATAGTTAGGTATGGGTATATCAAGTTATTTAAATAGTAGCAGTCCGATATAAAGATATCTCTATTCATATAGTTAGGTATGGGTATATCAAGTTATTTAAATAGTAGCAGTCCGATATAAGGATATCTCTATTCATATAGTTAGGTATGTGTATATCAAGTTATTTAAATAGTAGCAGTCCAATATAAGGATATCGCTATTCATATAGTTAGGTATGTGTATATCAAGTTATTTAAATAGTAGCAGTCCGATATAAAGATATCTCTATTCATATAGTTAGGTATGGGTATATCAAGTTATTTAAATAGTAGCAGTCTGATATAAGGATATCTCTATTCATATAGTTAGGTATGGGTATATCAAGTTATTTAAATAGTAGCAGTCCGATATAAAGATATCTCTATTCATATAGTTAGATATGTGTATATCAAGTTATTTAAATAGTAGCAGTCCGATATAAGGATATCTCTATTCATATAGTTAGGTATGTGTATATCAAGTTATTTAAATAGTAGCAGTCCAATATAAGGATATCGCTATTCATATAGTTAGGTATGTGTATATCAAGTTATTTAAATTATAGCAGTGCGATATAAAGATATCTCTATTCATATAGTTAGGTATGGGTATATCAAGTTATTTAAATAGTAGCAGTCCGTTATAAGGATATCTCTATTCATATAGTTAGGTATGGGTATATCAGGTTATTTAAATAGTAGCAGTCCGATATAAAGATATCTCTATTCATATAGTTAGGTATGGGTATATCAAGTTATTTAAATAGTAGCAGTTCGATATAAGGATATCTCTATTCATATAGTTAGGTATGTGTATATCAAGTTATTTAAATAGTAGCAGTCCGATATAAGGATATCTCTATTCATATAGTAAGATATCTGTATATCAAGTTATTTAAATAGTAGCAGTCCGATATAAAGATATCGCTATTCATATAGTAAGATATGTGTATATCAAGTTATTTAAATAGTAGCAGTCCGATATAAGGATATCTCTATTACTATAGTTAGGTATATGTATATCAAGTTATTTAAATAGTAGCAGTCCGATATAAAGATATCGCTATTCATATAGTAAGATATGTGTATATCAAGTTATTAAAATAGTAGCAGTCCGATATAAGGATATCTCTATTCATATAGTTAGGTATGTGTATATCAAGTTATTTAAATAGTAGCAGTCCGATATAAAGATATCTCTATTCATATAGTTAGATATGTGTATATCAAGTTATTTAAATAGTAGCAGTCCGATATAAGGATATCTCTATTCATATAGTTAGGTATGTGTATATCAAGTTATTTAAATAGTAGCAGTCCGATATAAAGATATCTCTATTCATATAGTTAGATATGTGTATATCAAGTTATTTAAATAGTAGCAGTCCGATATAAGGATATCTCTATTCATATAGTTAGATATGTGTATATCAAGTTATTTAAATAGTAGCAGTCCGATATAAAGATATCGCTATTCATATAGTTAGATATGTGTATATCAAGTTATTTAAATAGTAGCAGTCCGATATAAAGATATCTCTATTCATATAGTTAGGTATGTGTATATCAAGTTATTTAAATAGTAGCAGTCCGATATAAAGATATTTCTATTCATATAGTTAGATATGTGTATATCAAGTTATTTAAATAGTAGCAGTCCGATATAAGGATATCTCTATTCATATAGTTAGGTATGTGTATATCAAGTTATTTAAATAGTAGCAGTCCGATATAAGGATATCTCTATTCATATAGTTAGGTATGTGTATATCAAGTTATTTAAATAGTAGCAGTCCGATAGAAGGATATCTCTATTCATATAGTTAGGTATGTGTATATCAAGTTATTTAAATAGTAGCAGTCCGATATAAAGATATCTCTATTCATATAGTTAGATATGTGTATATCAAGTTATTTAAATAGTAGCAGTCCGATATAAGGATATCTCTATTCATATAGTTAGATATGTGTATATCAAGTTATTTAAATAGTAGCAGTCCGATATAAAGATATCGCTATTCATATAGTTAGATATGTGTATATCAAGTTATTTAAATAGTAGATGTCCGATATAAAGATATCACTATTCATATAGTTAGGTATGTGTATATCAAGTTATTCAAATAGTAGCAGTCCGATATAAAGATATCTCTATTCATATAGTTAGGTATGTGTATATCAAGTTATTTAAATAGTAGCAGTCCGATATAAAGATATCGCTATTCATATAGTTAGATATGTGTATATCAAGTTATTTAAATAGTAGCATCTGATATAAGGATATCTCTATTCATATAGTTAGGTATGTGTATATCAAGTTATTTAAATAGTAGCAGTCCGATATAAAAATATCTCTATTCATATAGTTAGGTATGTGTATATCAAGTTATTTAAATAGTAGCAGTCCGATATAAGGATATCTCTATTCATATAGTTAGGTATGTGTATATCAAGTTATTTAAATAGTAGCAGTCCGATATAAAGATATCTCTATTCATATAGTTAGATATGTGTATATCAAGTTATTTAAATAGTAGCAGTCCGATATAAGGATATCTCTATTCATATAGTTAGGTATGTGTATATCAAGTTATTTAAATAGTAGCAGTCCGATATAAAGATATCGCTATTCATATAGTAAGATATGTGTATATCAAGTTATTTAAATAGTAGCAGTCCGATATAAGGATATCTCTATTCATATAGTTAGGTATGTGTATATCAAGTTATTTAATAGTAGCAGTCCGATATAAAGATATCTCTATTCATATAGTTAGGTATGTGTATATCAAGTTATTTAAATAGTAGCAGTCCGATATAAAGATATCTCTATTCATATAGTTAGGTATGTGTATATCAAGTTATTTAAATAGTAGCAGTCCGATATAAGGATATCTCTATTCATATAGTTAGGTATGTGTATATCAAGTTATTTAAATAGTAGCAGTCCGATATAAAGATATCTCTATTCATATAGTTAGGTATGTGTATATCAAGTTATTTAAATAGTAGCAGTCCGATATAAAGATATCTCTATTCATATAGTTAGATATGTGTATATCAAGTTATTTAAATAGTAGCAGTCCGATATAAGGATATCTCTATTCATATAGTTAGATATGTGTATATCAAGTTATTTAAATAGTAGCAGTCCGATATAAGGATATCTCTATTCATATAGTTTGGTATGTGTATATCAAGTTATTTAAATAGTAGCAGTCCGATATAAGGATATCTCTATTCATATAGTTAGGTATGTGTATATCAAGTTATTTAAATAGTAGCAGTCCGATATAAAAATATCTCTATTCATATAGTTAGGTATGTGTATATAAAGTTATTTAAATAGTAGCAGTCCGATATAAGGATATCTCTATTCATATAGTTAGGAATGTGTATATCAAGTTATTTAAATAGTAGCAGTCCGATATAAGGATATCTCTATTCATATAGTTAGGTATGTGTATATCAAGTTATTTAAATAGTAGCAGTCCAATATAAGGATATCGCTATTCATATAGTTAGGTATAGGTATATCAAGTTATTTAAATTATAGCAGTGCGATATAAAGATATCTCTATTCATATAGTTAGGTATGGGTATATCAAGTTATTTAAATAGTAGCAGTCTGATATAAGGATATCTCTATTCATATAGTTAGGTATGGGTATATCAAGTTATTTAAATAGTAGCAGTCCGATATAAAGATATCTCTATTCATATAGTTAGGTATGGGTATATCAAGTTATTTAAATAGTAGCAGTCCGATATAAGGATATCTCTATTCATATAGTTAGGTATGTGTATATCAAGTTATTTAAATAGTAGCAGTCCAATATAAGGATATCGCTATTCATATAGTTAGGTATGTGTATATCAAGTTATTTAAATAGTAGCAGTCCGATATAAAGATATCTCTATTCATATAGTTAGGTATGGGTATATCAAGTTATTTAAATAGTAGCAGTCTGATATAAGGATATCTCTATTCATATAGTTAGGTATGTGTATATCAAGTTATTTAAATAGTAGCAGTCCGATATAAAGATATCTCTATTCATATAGTTAGATATGTGTATATCAAGTTATTTAAATAGTAGCAGTCCGATATAAGGATATCTCTATTCATATAGTTAGGTATGTGTATATCAAGTTATTTAAATAGTAGCAGTCCAATATAAGGATATCGCTATTCATATAGTTAGGTATGTGTATATCAAGTTATTTAAATTATAGCAGTGCGATATAAAGATATCTCTATTCATATAGTTAGGTATGGGTATATCAAGTTATTTTAATAGTAGCAGTCCGTTATAAGGATATCTCTATTCATATAGTTAGGTATGGGTATATCAAGTTATTTAAATAGTAGCAGTCCGATATAAAGATACTTCTATTCATATAGTTAGGTATGGGTATATCAAGTTATTTAAATAGTAGCAGTCCGATATAAGGATATCTCTATTCATATAGTTAGATATCTGTATATCAAGTTATTTAAATAGTAGCAGTCCGATATAAAGATATCGCTATTCATATAGTAAGATATGTGTATATCAAGTTATTTAAATAGTAGCAGTCCGATATAAGGATATCTCTATTCATATAGTTAGGTATGTGTATATCAAGTTATTTAAATAGTAGCAGTCCGATATAAAGATATCGCTATTCATATAGTAAGATATGTGTATATCAAGTTATTTAAATAGTAGCAGTCCGATATAAGGATATCTCTATTCATATAGTTAGGTATGTGTATATCAAGTTATTTAAATAGTAGCAGTCCGATATAAAGATATCTCTATTCATATAGTTAGATATGTGTATATCAAGTTTTTTAAATAGTAGCAGTCCGATATAAGGATATCTCTATTCATATAGTTAGGTATGTGTATATCAAGTTATTTAAATAGTAGCAGTCCGATATAAAGATATCTCTATTCATATAGTTAGATATGTGTATATCAAGTTATTTAAATAGTAGCAGTCCGATATAAGGATATCTCTATTCATATAGTTAGGTATGTGTATATCAAGTTATTTAAATAGTAGCAGTCCAATATAAGGATATCGCTATTCATATAGTTAGGTATGTGTATATCAAGTTATTTAAATTATAGCAGTGCGATATAAAGATATCTCTATTCATATAGTTAGGTATGGGTATATCAAGTTATTTAAATAGTAGCAGTCTGATATAAGGATATCTCTATTCATATAGTTAGGTATGGGTATATCAAGTTATTTAAATAGTAGCAGTCCGATATAAAGATATCTCTATTCATATAGTTAGGTATGGGTATATCAAGTTATTTAAATAGTAGCAGTCCGATATAAGGATATCTCTATTCATATAGTTAGGTATGTGTATATCAAGTTATTTAAATAGTAGCAGTCCAATATAAGGATATCGCTATTCATATAGTTAGGTATGTGTATATCAAGTTATTTAAATAGTAGCAGTCTGATATAAAGATATCTCTATTCATATAGTTAGGTATGGGTATATCAAGTTATTTAAATAGTAGCAGTCGGATATAAGGATATCTCTATTCATATAGTTAGGTATGGGTATATCAAGTTATTTAAATAGTAGCAGTCCGATATAAAGATATCTCTATTCATATAGTTAGATATGTGTATATCAAGTTATTTAAATAGTAGCAGTCCGATATAAGGATATCTCTATTCATATAGTTAGGTATGTGTATATCAAGTTATTTAAATAGTAGCAGTCCGATATAAGGATATCTCTATTCATATAGTTAGGTATGTGTATATCAAGTTATTTAAATAGTAGCAGTCCGATAGAAGGATATCTCTATTCATATAGTTAGGTATGTGTATATCAAGTTATTTAAATAGTAGCAGTCCGATATAAAGATATCTCTATTCATATAGTTAGATATGTGTATATCAAGTTATTTAAATAGTAGCAGTCCGATATAAGGATATCTCTATTCATATAGTTAGATATGTGTATATCAAGTTATTTAAATAGTAGCAGTCCGATATAAAGATATCGCTATTCATATAGTTAGATATGTGTATATCAAGTTATTTAAATAGTAGCAGTCCGATATAAAGATATCACTATTCATATAGTTAGGTATGTGTATATCAAGTTATTTAAATAGTAGCAGTCCGATATAAGGATATCTCTATTCATATAGTTAGGTATGTGTATATCAAGTTATTTAAATAGTAGCAGTCCGATATAAAGATATCGCTATTCATATAGTTAGATATGTGTATATCAAGTTATTTAAATAGTAGCATCTGATATAAGGATATCTCTATTCATATAGTTAGGTATGTGTATATCAAGTTATTTAAATAGTAGCAGTCCGATATAAAAATATCTCTATTCATATAGTTAGGTATGTGTATATCAAGTTATTTAAATAGTAGCAGTCCGATATAAGGATATCTCTATTCATATAGTTAGGTATGTGTATATCAAGTTATTTAAATAGTAGCAGTCCGATATAAAGATATCTCTATTCATATAGTTAGATATGTGTATATCAAGTTATTTAAATAGTAGCAGTCCGATATAAGGATATCTCTATTCATATAGTTAGGTATGTGTATATCAAGTTATTTAAATAGTAGCAGTCCGATATAAAGATATCGCTATTCATATAGTAAGATATGTGTATATCAAGTTATTTAAATAGTAGCAGTCCGATATAAGGATATCTCTATTCATATAGTTAGGTATGTGTATATCAAGTTATTTAAATAGTAGCAGTCCGATATAAAGATATCTCTATTCATATAGTTAGGTATGTGTATATCAAGTTATTTAAATAGTAGCAGTCCGATATAAAGATATCTCTATTCATATAGTTAGGTATGTGTATATCAAGTTATTTAAATAGTAGCAGTCCGATATAAGGATATCTCTATTCATATAGTTAGGTATGTGTATATCAAGTTATTTAAATAGTAGCATTCCGATATAAAGATATCTCTATTCATATAGTTAGGTATGTGTATATCAAGTTATTTAAATAGTAGCAGTCCGATATAAAGATATCTCTATTAATATAGTTAGATATGTGTATATCAAGTTATTTAAATAGTAGCAGTCCGATATAAGGATATCTCTATTCATATAGTTAGATATGTGTATATCAAGTTATTTAAATAGTAGCAGTCCGATATAAGGATATCTCTATTCATATAGTTTGGTATGTGTATATCAAGTTATTTAAATAGTAGCAGTCCGATATAAGGATATCTCTATTCATATAGTTAGGTATGTGTATATCAAGTTATTTAAATAGTAGCAGTCCGATATAAAAATATCTCTATTCATATAGTTAGGTATGTGTATATAAAGTTATTTAAATAGTAGCAGTCCGATATAAGGATATCTCTATTCATATAGTTAGGTATGTGTATATCAAGTTATTTAAATAGTAGCAGTCCGATATAAGGATATCTCTATTCATATAGTTAGGTATGTGTATATCAAGTTATTTAAATAGTAGCAGTCCAATATAAGGATATCGCTATTCATATAGTTAGGTATGTGTATATCAAGTTATTTAAATTATAGCAGTGCGATATAAAGATATCTCTATTCATATAGTTAGGTATGGGTATATCAAGTTATTTAAATAGTAGCAGTCCGATATAAGGATATCTCTATTCATATAGTTAGGTATGTGTATATCAAGTTATTTAAATAGTAGCAGTCTGATATAAGGATATCTCTATTCATATAGTTAGGTATGGGTATATCAAGTTATTTAAATAGTAGCAGTCCGATATAAAGATATCTCTATTCATATAGTTAGGTATGGGTATATCAAGTTATTTAAATAGTAGCAGTCCGATATAAGGATATCTCTATTCATATAGTTAGGTATGTGTATATCAAGTTATTTAAATAGTAGCAGTCCAATATAAGGATATCGCTATTCATATAGTTAGGTATGTGTATATCAAGTTATTTAAATAGTAGCAGTCCGATATAAAGATATCTCTATTCATATAGTTAGGTATGGGTATATCAAGTTATTTAAATAGTAGCAGTCTGATATAAGGATATCTCTATTCATATAGTTAGGTATGTGTATATCAAGTTATTTAAATAGTAGCAGTCCGATATAAAGATATCTCTATTCATATAGTTAGGTATGGGTATATCAAGTTATTTTAATAGTAGCAGTCCGTTATAAGGATATCTCTATTCATATAGTTAGGTATGGGTATATCAAGTTATTTAAATAGTAGCAGTCCGATATAAAGATATCTCTATTCATATAGTTAGGTATGGGTATATCAAGTTATTTAAATAGTAGCAGTCCGATATAAGGATATCTCTATTCATATAGTTAGATATCTGTATATCAAGTTATTTAAATAGTAGCAGTCCGATATAAAGATATCGCTATTCATATAGTAAGATATGTGTATATCAAGTTATTTAAATAGTAGCAGTCCGATATAAGGATATCTCTATTCATATAGTTAGGTATGTGTATATCAAGTTATTTAAATAGTAGCAGTCCGATATAAAGATATCGCTATTCATATAGTAAGATATGTGTATATCAAGTTATTTAAATAGTAGCAGTCCGATATAAGGATATCTCTATTCATATAGTTAGGTATGTGTATATCAAGTTATTTAAATAGTAGCAGTCCGATATAAAGATATCTCTATTCATATAGTTAGATATGTGTATATCAAGTTATTTAAATAGTAGCAGTCCGATATAAGGATATCTCTATTCATATAGTTAGGTATGTGTATATCAAGTTATTTAAATAGTAGCAGTCCGATATAAAGATATCTCTATTCATATAGTTAGATATGTGTATATCAAGTTATTTAAATAGTAGCAGTCCGATATAAGGATATCTCTATTCATATAGTTAGATATGTGTATATCAAGTTATTTAAATAGTAGCAGTCCGATATAAGGATATCTCTATTCATATAGTTAGGTATGTGTATATAAAGTTATTTAAATAGTAGCAGTCCGATATAAGGATATCTCTATTCATATAGTTAGGTATGTGTATATCAAGTTATTTAAATAGTAGCAGTCCGATATAAGGTATCTCTATTCATATAGTTAGATATGTGTATATCAAGTTATTTAAATAGTAGCAGTCCGATATAAGGATATCTCTATTCATATAGTTAGGTATGTGTATATCAAGTTATTAAAATAGTAGCAGTCCGATATAAAGATATCGCTATTCATATAGTAAGATATGTGTATATCAAGTTATTTAAATAGTAGCAGTCCGATATAAGGATATCTCTATTCATATAGTTAGGTATGTGTATATCAAGTTATTTAAATAGTAGCAGTCCGATATAAAGATATCTCTATTCATATAGTTAGATATGTGTATATCAAGTTATTTAAATAGTAGCAGTCCGATATAAGGATATCTCTATTCATATAGTTAGGTATGTGTATATCAAGTTATTTAAATAGTAGCAGTCCGATATAAAGATATCTCTATTCATATAGTTAGATATGTGTATATCAAGTTATTTAAATAGTAGCAGTCCGATATAAGGATATCTCTATTCATATAGTTAGGTATGTGTATATCAAGTTATTTAAATAGTAGCAGTCCAATATAAGGATATCGCTATTCATATAGTTAGGTATGTGTATATCAAGTTATTTAAATAGTAGCAGTCCGATATAAAGATATCTCTATTCATATAGTTAGGTATGGGTATATCAAGTTATTTAAATAGTAGCAGTCGGATATAAGGATATCTCTATTCATATAGTTAGGTATGGGTATATCAAGTTATTTAAATAGTAGCAGTCCGATATAAAGATATCTCTATTCATATAGTTAGATATGTGTATATCAAGTTATTTAAATAGTAGCAGTCCGATATAAGGATATCTCTATTCATATAGTTAGGTATGTGTATATCAAGTTATTTAAATAGTAGCAGTCCAATATAAGGATATCGCTATTCATATAGTTAGGTATGTGTATATCAAGTTATTTAAATTATAGCAGTGCGATATAAAGATATCTCTATTCATATAGTTAGGTATGGGTATATCAAGTTATTTAAATAGTAGCAGTCCGATATAAGGATATCTCTATTCATATAGTTAGGTATGTGTATATCAAGTTATTTAAATAGTAGCAGTCCAATATAAGGATATCGCTATTCATATAGTTAGGTATGTGTATATCAAGTTATTTAAATTATAGCAGTGCGATATAAAGATATCTCTATTCATATAGTTAGGTATGGGTATATCAAGTTATTTAAATAGTAGCAGTCTGATATAAGGATATCTCTATTCATATAGTTAGGTATGGGTATATCAAGTTATTTAAATAGTAGCAGTCCGATATAAAGATATCTCTATTCATATAGTTAGGTATGGGTATATCAAGTTATTTAAATAGTAGCAGTCCGATATAAGGATATCTCTATTCATATAGTTAGGTATGTGTATATCAAGTTATTTAAATAGTAGCAGTCTAATATAAGGATATCGCTATTCATATAGTTAGGTATGTGTATATCAAGTTATTTAAATAGTAGCAGTCCGATATAAAGATATCTCTATTCATATAGTTAGGTATGGGTATATCAAGTTATTTAAATAGTAGCAGTCTGATATAAGGATATCTCTATTCATATAGTTAGGTATGGGTATATCAAGTTATTTAAATAGTAGCAGTCCGATATAAAGATATCTCTATTCATATAGTTAGATATGTGTATATCAAGTTATTTAAATAGTAGCAGTCCGATATAAGGATATCTCTATTCATATAGTTAGGTATGTGTATATCAAGTTATTTAAATAGTAGCAGTCCAATATAAGGATATCGCTATTCATATAGTTAGGTATGTGTATATCAAGTTATTTAAATTATAGCAGTGCGATATAAAGATATCTCTATTCATATAGTTAGGTATGGGTATATCAAGTTATTTTAATAGTAGCAGTCCGTTATAAGGATATCTCTATTCATATAGTTAGGTATGGGTATATCAAGTTATTTAAATAGTAGCAGTCCGATATAAAGATATCTCTATTCATATAGTTAGGTATGGGTATATCAAGTTATTTAAATAGTAGCAGTCCGATATAAGGATATCTCTATTCATATAGTTAGGTATGTGTATATCAAGTTATTTAAATAGTAGCAGTCCGATATAAGGATATCTCTATTCATATAGTTGGATATCTGTATATCAAGTTATTTAAATAGTAGCAGTCCGATATAAAGATATCGCTATTCATATAGTAAGATATGTGTATATCAAGTTATTTAAATAGTAGCAGTCCGATATAAGGATATCTCTATTCATATAGTTAGGTATGTGTATATCAAGTTATTTAAATAGTAGCAGTCCGATATAAAGATATCGCTATTCATATAGTAAGATATGTGTATATCAAGTTATTTAAATAGTAGCAGTCCGATATAAGGATATCTCTATTCATATAGTTAGGTATGTGTATATCAAGTTATTTAAATAGTAGCAGTCCGATATAAAGATATCTCTATTCATATAGTTAGATATGTGTATATCAAGTTATTTAAATAGTAGCAGTCCGATATAAGGATATCTCTATTCATATAGTTAGGTATGTGTATATCAAGTTATTTAAATAGTAGCAGTCCGATATAAAGATATCTCTATTCATATAGTTAGATATGTGTATATCAAGTTATTTAAATAGTAGCAGTCCGATATAAGGATATCTCTATTCATATAGTTAGATAGGTGTATATCAAGTTATTTAAATAGTAGCAGTCCGATATAAGGATATCTCTATTCATATAGTTAGGTATGTGTATATAAAGTTATTTAAATAGTAGCAGTCCGATATAAGGATATCTCTATTCATATAGTTAGGTATGTGTATATCAAGTTATTTAAATAGTAGCAGTCCGATATAAAGATATCTCTATTCATATAGTTAGATATGTGTATATCAAGTTATTTAAATAGTAGCAGTCCGATATAAGGATATCTCTATTCATATAGTTAGGTATGTGTATATCAAGTTATTAAAATAGTAGCAGTCCGATATAAAGATATCGCTATTCATATAGTAAGATATGTGTATATCAAGTTATTTAAATAGTAGCAGTCCGATATAAGGATATCTCTATTCATATAGTTAGGTATGTGTATATCAAGTTATTTAAATAGTAGCAGTCCGATATAAAGATATCTCTATTCATATAGTTAGATATGTGTATATCAAGTTATTTAAATAGTAGCAGTCCGATATAAGGATATCTCTATTCATATAGTTAGGTATGTGTATATCAAGTTATTTAAATAGTAGCAGTCCGATATAAAGATATCTCTATTCATATAGTTAGATATGTGTATATCAAGTTATTTAAATAGTAGCAGTCCGATATAAGGATATCTCTATTCATATAGTTAGGTATGGGTATATCAAGTTATTTAAATAGTAGCAGTCTGATATAAGGATATCTCTATTCATATAGTTAGGTATGGGTATATCAAGTTATTTAAATAGTAGCAGTCCGATATAAGGATATCTCTATTCATATAGTTAGGTATGTGTATATCAAGTTATTTAAATAGTAGCAGTCCAATATAAGGATATCGCTATTCATATAGTTAGGTATGTGTATATCAAGTTATTTAAATAGTAGCAGTCCGATATAAAGATATCTCTATTCATATAGTTAGGTATGGGTATATCAAGTTATTTAAATAGTAGCAGTCTGATATAAGGATATCTCTATTCATATAGTTAGGTATGGGTATATCAAGTTATTTAAATAGTAGCAGTCCGATATAAAGATATCTCTATTCATATAGTTAGATATGTGTATATCAAGTTATTTAAATAGTAGCAGTCCGATATAAGGATATCTCTATTCATATAGTTAGGTATGTGTATATCAAGTTATTTAAATAGTAGCAGTCCAATATAAGGATATCGCTATTCATATAGTTAGGTATGTGTATATCAAGTTATTTAAATTATAGCAGTGCGATATAAAGATATCTCTATTCATATAGTTAGGTATGGGTATATCAAGTTATTTAAATAGTAGCAGTCCGTTATAAGGATATCTCTATTCATATAGTTAGGTATGGGTATATCAGGTTATTTAAATAGTAGCAGTCCGATATAAAGATATCTCTATTCATATAGTTAGGTATGGGTATATCAAGTTATTTAAATAGTAGCAGTTCGATATAAGGATATCTCTATTCATATAGTTAGGTATGTGTATATCAAGTTATTTAAATAGTAGCAGTCCGATATAAGGATATCTCTATTCATATAGTAAGATATCTGTATATCAAGTTATTTAAATAGTAGCAGTCCGATATAAAGATATCGCTATTCATATAGTAAGATATGTGTATATCAAGTTATTTAAATAGTAGCAGTCCGATATAAGGATATCTCTATTCATATAGTTAGGTATGTGTATATCAAGTTATTTAAATAGTAGCAGTCCGATATAAAGATATCGCTATTCATATAGTAAGATATGTGTATATCAAGTTATTTAAATAGTAGCAGTCCGATATAAGGATATCTCTATTCATATAGTTAGGTATGTGTATATCAAGTTATTTAAATAGTAGCAGTCCGATATAAAGATATCTCTATTCATATAGTTAGATATGTGTATATCAAGTTATTTAAATAGTAGCAGTCCGATATAAAGATATCTCTATTCATATAGTTAGATATGTGTATATCAAGTTATTTAAATAGTAGCAGTCCGATATAAGGATATCTCTATTCATATAGTTAGGTATGTGTATATCAAGTTATTTAAATAGTAGCAGTCCGATATAAAGATATCTCTATTCATATAGTTAGATATGTGTATATCAAGTTATTTAAATAGTAGCAGTCCGTTATAAGGATATCTCTATTCATATAGTTAGGTATGGGTATATCAGGTTATTTAAATAGTAGCAGTCCGATATAAGGATATCTCTATTCATATAGTAAGGTATGTGTATATCAAGTTATTTAAATAGTAGCAGTCCGATATAAGGATATCTCTATTCATATAGTTAGATATGTGTATATCAAGTTATTTAAATAGTAGCAGTCCAATATAAGGATATCGCTATTCATATAGTTAGGTATGTGTATATCAAGTTATTTAAATTATAGCAGTGCGATATAAAGATATCTCTATTCATATAGTTAGATATGTGTATATCAAGTTATTTAAATAGTAGCAGTCCGATATAAGGATATCTCTATTCATATAGTTAGGTATGTGTATATCAAGTTATTTAAATAGTAGCAGTCCGATATAAAGATATCTCTATTCATATAGTTAGATATGTGTATATCAAGTTATTTAAATAGTAGCAGTCCGATATAAGGATATCTCTATTCATATAGTTAGGTATGTGTATATCAAGTTATTAAAATAGTAGCAGTCCGATATAAAGATATCGCTATTCATATAGTAAGATATGTGTATATCAAGTTATTTAAATAGTAGCAGTCCGATATAAGGATATCTCTATTCATATAGTTAGGTATGTGTATATCAAGTTATTTAAATAGTAGCAGTCCGATATAAAGATATCTCTATTCATATAGTTAGATATGTGTATATCAAGTTATTTAAATAGTAGCAGTCCGATATAAGGATATCTCTATTCATATAGTTAGGTATGTGTATATCAAGTTATTTAAATAGTAGCAGTCCGATATAAAGATATCTCTATTCATATAGTTAGATATGTGTATATCAAGTTATTTAAATAGTAGCAGTCCGATATAAGGATATCTCTATTCATATAGTTAGGTATGTGTATATCAAGTTATTTAAATAGTAGCAGTCCAATATAAGGATATCGCTATTCATATAGTTAGGTATGTGTATATCAAGTTATTTAAATTATAGCAGTGCGATATAAAGATATCTCTATTCATATAGTTAGGTATGGGTATATCAAGTTATTTAAATAGTAGCAGTCTGATATAAGGATATCTCTATTCATATAGTTAGGTATGGGTATATCAAGTTATTTAAATAGTAGCAGTCCGATATAAAGATATCTCTATTCATATAGTTAGGTATGGGTATATCAAGTTATTTAAATAGTAGCAGTCCGATATAAGGATATCTCTATTCATATAGTTAGGTATGTGTATATCAAGTTATTTAAATAGTAGCAGTCCAATATAAGGATATCGCTATTCATATAGTTAGGTATGTGTATATCAAGTTATTTAAATAGTAGCAGTCCGATATAAAGATATCTCTATTCATATAGTTAGGTATGGGTATATCAAGTTATTTAAATAGTAGCAGTCTGATATAAGGATATCTCTATTCATATAGTTAGGTATGGGTATATCAAGTTATTTAAATAGTAGCAGTCCGATATAAAGATATCTCTATTCATATAGTTAGATATGTGTATATCAAGTTATTTAAATAGTAGCAGTCCGATATAAGGATATCTCTATTCATATAGTTAGGTATGTGTATATCAAGTTATTTAAATAGTAGCAGTCCAATATAAGGATATCGCTATTCATATAGTTAGGTATGTGTATATCAAGTTATTTAAATTATAGCAGTGCGATATAAAGATATCTCTATTCATATAGTTAGGTATGGGTATATCAAGTGATTTAAATAGTAGCAGTCCGTTATAAGGATATCTCTATTCATATAGTTAGGTATGGGTATATCAGGTTATTTAAATAGTAGCAGTCCGATATAAAGATATCTCTATTCATATAGTTAGGTATGGGTATATCAAGTTATTTAAATAGTAGCAGTTCGATATAAGGATATCTCTATTCATATAGTTAGGTATGTGTATATCAAGTTATTTAAATAGTAGCAGTCCGATATAAGGATATCTCTATTCATATAGTAAGATATCTGTATATCAAGTTATTTAAATAGTAGCAGTCCGATATAAAGATATCGCTATTCATATAGTAAGATATGTGTATATCAAGTTATTTAAATAGTAGCAGTCCGATATAAGGATATCTCTATTCATATAGTTAGGTATGTGTATATCAAGTTATTTAAATAGTAGCAGTCCGATATAAAGATATCGCTATTCATATAGTAAGATATGTGTATATCAAGTTATTTAAATAGTAGCAGTCCGATATAAGGATATCTCTATTCATATAGTTAGGTATGTGTATATCAAGTTATTTAAATAGTAGCAGTCCGATATAAAGATATCTCTATTCATATAGTTAGATATGTGTATATCAAGTTATTTAAATAGTAGCAGTCCGATATAAAGATATCTCTATTCATATAGTTAGATATGTGTATATCAAGTTATTTAAATAGTAGCAGTCCGATATAAGGATATCTCTATTCATATAGTTAGGTATGTGTATATCAAGTTATTTAAATAGTAGCAGTCCGATATAAAGATATCTCTATTCATATAGTTAGATATGTGTATATCAAGTTATTTAAATAGTAGCAGTCCGTTATAAGGATATCTCTATTCATATAGTTAGGTATGGGTATATCAGGTTATTTAAATAGTAGCAGTCCGATATAAGGATATCTCTATTCATATAGTAAGGTATGTGTATATCAAGTTATTTAAATAGTAGCAGTCCGATATAAGGATATCTCTATTCATATAGTTAGATATGTGTATATCAAGTTATTTAAATAGTAGCAGTCCAATATAAGGATATCGCTATTCATATAGTTAGGTATGTGTATATCAAGTTATTTAAATTATAGCAGTGCGATATAAAGATATCTCTATTCATATAGTTAGGTATGGGTATATCAAGTTATTAAAATAGTAGCAGTCCGTTATAAGGATATCTCTATTCATATAGTTAGGTATGGGTATATCAGGTTATTTAAATAGTAGCAGTCCGATATAAAGATATCTCTATTCATATAGTTAGGTATGGGTATATCAAGTTATTTAAATAGTAGCAGTTCGATATAAGGATATCTCTATTCATATAGTTAGGTATGTGTATATCAAGTTATTTAAATAGTAGCAGTCCGATATAAGGATATCTCTATTCATATAGTAAGATATCTGTATATCAAGTTATTTAAATAGTAGCAGTCCGATATAAAGATATCGCTATTCATATAGTAAGATATGTGTATATCAAGTTATTTAAATAGTAGCAGTCCGATATAAGGATATCTCTATTCATATAGTTAGGTATGTGTATATCAAGTTATTTAAATAGTAGCAGTCCGATATAAAGATATCGCTATTCATATAGTAAGATATGTGTATATCAAGTTATTTAAATAGTAGCAGTCCGATATAAGGATATCTCTATTCATATAGTTAGGTATGTGTATATCAAGTTATTTAAATAGTAGCAGTCCGATATAAAGATATCTCTATTCATATAGTTAGATATGTGTATATCAAGTTATTTAAATAGTAGCAGTCCGATATAAGGATATCTCTATTCATATAGTTAGGTATGTGTATATCAAGTTATTTAAATAGTAGCAGTCCGATATAAAGATATCTCTATTCATATAGTTAGATATGTGTATATCAAGTTATTTAAATAGTAGCAGTCCGATATAAGGATATCTCTATTCATATAGTTAGGTATGTGTATATCAAGTTATTTAAATAGTAGCAGTCCGATATAAGGATATCTCTATTCATATAGTTAGGTATGTGTATATCAAGTTATTTAAATAGTAGCAGTCCAATATAAGGATATCGCTATTCATATAGTTAGGTATGTGTATATCAAGTTATTTAAATAGTAGCAGTCCGATATAAAGATATCTCTATTCATATAGTTAGGTATGGGTATATCAAGTTATTTAAATAGTAGCAGTCTGATATAAGGATATCTCTATTCATATAGTTAGGTATGGGTATATCAAGTTATTTAAATAGTAGCAGTCCGATATAAAGATATCTCTATTCATATAGTTAGATATGTGTATATCAAGTTATTTAAATAGTAGCAGTCCGATATAAGGATATCTCTATTCATATAGTTAGGTATGTGTATATCAAGTTATTTAAATAGTAGCAGTCCAATATAAGGATATCGCTATTCATATAGTTAGGTATGTGTATATCAAGTTATTTAAATTATAGCAGTGCGATATAAAGATATCTCTATTCATATAGTTAGGTATGGGTATATCAAGTTATTTAAATAGTAGCAGTCCGTTATAAGGATATCTCTATTCATATAGTTAGGTATGGGTATATCAGGTTATTTAAATAGTAGCAGTCCGATATAAAGATATCTCTATTCATATAGTTAGGTATGGGTATATCAAGTTATTTAAATAGTAGCAGTTCGATATAAGGATATCTCTATTCATATAGTTAGGTATGTGTATATCAAGTTATTTAAATAGTAGCAGTCCGATATAAGGATATCTCTATTCATATAGTAAGATATCTGTATATCAAGTTATTTAAATAGTAGCAGTCCGATATAAAGATATCGCTATTCATATAGTAAGATATGTGTATATCAAGTTATTTAAATAGTAGCAGTCCGATATAAGGATATCTCTATTCATATAGTTAGGTATGTGTATATCAAGTTATTTAAATAGTAGCAGTCCGATATAAAGATATCGCTATTCATATAGTAAGATATGTGTATATCAAGTTATTTAAATAGTAGCAGTCCGATATAAGGATATCTCTATTCATATAGTTAGGTATGTGTATATCAAGTTATTTAAATAGTAGCAGTCCGATATAAAGATATCTCTATTCATATAGTTAGATATGTGTATATCAAGTTATTTAAATAGTAGCAGTCCGATATAAAGATATCTCTATTCATATAGTTAGATATGTGTATATCAAGTTATTTAAATAGTAGCAGTCCGATATAAGGATATCTCTATTCATATAGTTAGGTATGTGTATATCAAGTTATTTAAATAGTAGCAGTCCGATATAAAGATATCTCTATTCATATAGTTAGATATGTGTATATCAAGTTATTTAAATAGTAGCAGTCCGTTATAAGGATATCTCTATTCATATAGTTAGGTATGGGTATATCAGGTTATTTAAATAGTAGCAGTCCGATATAAGGATATCTCTATTCATATAGTAAGGTATGTGTATATCAAGTTATTTAAATAGTAGCAGTCCGATATAAGGATATCTCTATTCATATAGTTAGATATGTGTATATCAAGTTATTTAAATAGTAGCAGTCCAATATAAGGATATCGCTATTCATATAGTTAGGTATGTGTATATCAAGTTATTTAAATTATAGCAGTGCGATATAAAGATATCTCTATTCATATAGTTAGGTATGGGTATATCAAGTTATTAAAATAGTAGCAGTCCGTTATAAGGATATCTCTATTCATATAGTTAGGTATGGGTATATCAGGTTATTTAAATAGTAGCAGTCCGATATAAAGATATCTCTATTCATATAGTTAGGTATGGGTATATCAAGTTATTTAAATAGTAGCAGTTCGATATAAGGATATCTCTATTCATATAGTTAGGTATGTGTATATCAAGTTATTTAAATAGTAGCAGTCCGATATAAGGATATCTCTATTCATATAGTAAGATATCTGTATATCAAGTTATTTAAATAGTAGCAGTCCGATATAAAGATATCGCTATTCATATAGTAAGATATGTGTATATCAAGTTATTTAAATAGTAGCAGTCCGATATAAGGATATCTCTATTCATATAGTTAGGTATGTGTATATCAAGTTATTTAAATAGTAGCAGTCCGATATAAAGATATCGCTATTCATATAGTAAGATATGTGTATATCAAGTTATTTAAATAGTAGCAGTCCGATATAAGGATATCTCTATTCATATAGTTAGGTATGTGTATATCAAGTTATTTAAATAGTAGCAGTCCGATATAAAGATATCTCTATTCATATAGTTAGATATGTGTATATCAAGTTATTTAAATAGTAGCAGTCCGATATAAGGATATCTCTATTCATATAGATAGGTATGTGTATATCAAGTTATTTAAATAGTAGCAGTCCGATATAAAGATATCTCTATTCATATAGTTAGATATGTGTATATCAAGTTATTTAAATAGTAGCAGTCCGATATAAGGATATCTCTATTCATATAGTTAGGTATGTGTATATCAAGTTATTTAAATAGTAGCAGTCCAATATAAGGATATCGCTATTCATATAGTTAGGTATGTGTATATCAAGTTATTTAAATTATAGCAGTGCGATATAAAGATATCTCTATTCATATAGTTAGGTATGGGTATATCAAGTTATTTTAATAGTAGCAGTCCGTTATAAGGATATCTCTATTCATATAGTTAGGTATGGGTATATCAAGTTATTTAAATAGTAGCAGTCCGATATAAAGATATCTCTATTCATATAGTTAGGTATGGGTATATCAAGTTATTTAAATAGTAGCAGTCCGATATAAGGATATCTCTATTCATATAGTTAGGTATGTGTATATCAAGTTATTTAAATAGTAGCAGTCCGATATAAGGATATCTCTATTCATATAGTTAGATATCTGTATATCAAGTTATTTAAATAGTAGCAGTCCGATATAAAGATATCGCTATTCATATAGTAAGATATGTGTATATCAAGTTATTTAAATAGTAGCAGTCCGATATAAGGATATCTCTATTCATATAGTTAGGTATGTGTATATCAAGTTATTTAAATAGTAGCAGTCCGATATAAAGATATCGCTATTCATATAGTAAGATATGTGTATATCAAGTTATTTAAATAGTAGCAGTCCGATATAAGGATATCTCTATTCATATAGTTAGGTATGTGTATATCAAGTTATTTAAATAGTAGCAGTCCGATATAAAGATATCTCTATTCATATAGTTAGATATGTGTATATCAAGTTATTTAAATAGTAGCAGTCCGATATAAGGATATCTCTATTCATATAGTAAGGTATGTGTATATCAAGTTATTTAAATAGTAGCAGTCCGATATAAAGATATCTCTATTCATATAGTTAGATATGTGTATATCAAGTTATTTAAATAGTAGCAGTCCGATATAAGGATATCTCTATTCATATAGTTAGGTATGTGTATATCAAGTTATTTAAATAGTAGCAGTCCGATATAAGGATATCTCTATTCATATAGTTAGATATGTGTATATCAATTTATTTAAATAGTAGCAGTCCGATATAAAGATATCTCTATTCATATAGTTAGATATGTGTATATAAAGTTATTTAAATAGTAGCAGTCCGATATAAGGATATCTCTATTCATATAGTAAGGTATGTGTATATCAAGTTATTTAAATAGTAGCAGTCCGATATAAAGATATCTCTATTCATATAGTTAGATATGTGTATATCAAGTTATTTAAATAGTAGCAGTCCGATATAAGGATATCTCTATTCATATAGTTAGGTATGTGTATATCAAGTTATTTAAATAGTAGCAGTCCGATATAAAGATATCTCTATTCATATAGTTAGATATGTGTATATCAAGTTATTTAAATAGTAGCAGTCCGATATAAGGATATCTCTATTCATATAGTAAGGTATGTGTATATCAAGTTATTTAAATAGTAGCAGTCCGATATAAAGATATCTCTATTCATATAGTTAGATATGTGTATATCAAGTTATTTAAATAGTAGCAGTCCGATATAAGGATATCTCTATTCATATAGTTAGGTATGTGTATATCAAGTTATTTAAATAGTAGCAGTCCGATATAAGGATATCTCTATTCATATAGTTAGATATGTGTATATCAAGTTATTTAAATAGTAGCAGTCCGATATAAGGATATCTCTATTCATATAGTTAGGTATGTGTATATAAAGTTATTTAAATAGTAGCAGTCCGATATAAGGATATCTCTATTCATATAGTTAGGTATGTGTATATCAAGTTATTTAAATAGTAGCAGTCCGATATAAAGATATCTCTATTCATATAGTTAGATATGTGTATATCAAGTTATTTAAATAGTAGCAGTCCGATATAAGGATATCTCTATTCATATAGTTAGGTATGTGTATATCAAGTTATTAAAATAGTAGCAGTCCGATATAAAGATATCGCTATTCATATAGTAAGATATGTGTATATCAAGTTATTTAAATAGTAGCAGTCCGATATAAGGATATCTCTATTCATATAGTTAGGTATGTGTATATCAAGTTATTTAAATAGTAGCAGTCCGATATAAAGATATCTCTATTCATATAGTTAGATATGTGTATATCAAGTTATTTAAATAGTAGCAGTCCGATATAAGGATATCTCTATTCATATAGTTAGGTATGTGTATATCAAGTTATTTAAATAGTAGCAGTCCGATATAAAGATATCTCTATTCATATAGTTAGATATGTGTATATCAAGTTATTTAAATAGTAGCAGTCCGATATAAGGATATCTCTATTCATATAGTTAGGTATGGGTATATCAAGTTATTTAAATAGTAGCACTCCAATATAAGGATATCGCTATTCATATAGTTAGGTATGTGTATATCAAGTTATTTAAATTATAGCAGTGCGATATAAAGATATCTCTATTCATATAGTTAGGTATGGGTATATCAAGTTATTTAAATAGTAGCAGTCTGATATAAGGATATCTCTATTCATATAGTTAGGTATGGGTATATCAAGTTATTTAAATAGTAGCAGTCCGATATAAAGATATCTCTATTCATATAGTTAGGTATGGGTATATCAAGTTATTTAAATAGTAGCAGTCCGATATAAGGATATCTCTATTCATATAGTTAGGTATGTGTATATCAAGTTATTTAAATAGTAGCAGTCCAATATAAGGATATCGCTATTCATATAGTTAGGTATGTGTATATCAAGTTATTTAAATAGTAGCAGTCCGATATAAAGATATCTCTATTCATATAGTTAGGTATGGGTATATCAAGTTATTTAAATAGTAGCAGTCTGATATAAGGATATCTCTATTCATATAGTTAGGTATGGGTATATCAAGTTATTTAAATAGTAGCAGTCCGATATAAAGATATCTCTATTCATATAGTTAGATATGTGTATATCAAGTTATTTAAATAGTAGCAGTCCGATATAAGGATATCTCTATTCATATAGTTAGGTATGTGTATATCAAGTTATTTAAATAGTAGCAGTCCAATATAAGGATATCGCTATTCATATAGTTAGGTATGTGTATATCAAGTTATTTAAATTATAGCAGTGGGATATAAAGATATCTCTATTCATATAGTTAGGTATGGGTATATCAAGTTATTTAAATAGTAGCAGTCCGTTATAAGGATATCTCTATTCATATAGTTAGGTATGGGTATATCAGGTTATTTAAATAGTAGCAGTCCGATATAAAGATATCTCTATTCATATAGTTAGGTATGGGTATATCAAGTTATTTAAATAGTAGCAGTCCGATATAAGGATATCTCTATTCATATAGTTAGATATGTGTATATCAAGTTATTTAAATAGTAGCAGTCCGATATAAAGATATCGCTATTCATATAGTTAGATATGTGTATATCAAGTTATTTAAATAGTAGCAGTCCGATATAAAGATATCTCTATTCATATAGTTAGGTATGTGTATATCAAGTTATTTAAATAGTAGCAGTCCGATATAAAGATATTTCTATTCATATAGTTAGATATGTGTATATCAAGTTATTTATATAGTAGCAGTCCGATATAAGGATATCTCTATTCATATAGTTAGGTATGTGTATATCAAGTTATTTAAATAGTAGCAGTCCGACATAAGGATATCTCTATTCATATAGTTAGGTATGTGTATATCAATTTATTTAAATAGTAGCAGTCCGATAGAAGGATATCTCTATTCATATAGTTAGGTATGTGTATATCAAGTTATTTAAATAGTAGCAGTCCGATATAAAGATATCTCTATTCATATAGTTAGATATGTGTATATCAAGTTATTTAAATAGTAGCAGTCCGATATAAAGATATCTCTATTCATATAGTTAGATATGTGTATATCAAGTAATTTAAATAGTAGCAGTCCGATATAAAGATATCGCTATTCATATAGTTAGATATGTGTATATCAAGTTATTTAAATAGTAGCAGTCCGATATAAAGATATCACTATTCATATAGTTAGGTATGTGTATATCAAGTTATTTAAATAGTAGCAGTCCGATATAAGGATATCTCTATTCATATAGTTAGGTATGTGTATATCAAGTTATTTAAATAGTAGCAGTCCGATATAAAGATATCGCTATTCATATAGTTAGATATGTGTATATCAAGTTATTTAAATAGTAGCATCTGATATAAGGATATCTCTATTCATATAGTTAGGTATGTGTATATCAAGTTATTTAAATAGTAGCAGTCCGATATAAAAATATCTCTATTCATATAGTTAGGTATGTGTATATCAAGTTATTTAAATAGTAGCAGTCCGATATAAGGATATCTCTATTCATATAGTTAGGTATGTGTATATCAAGTTATTTAAATAGTAGCAGTCCGATATAAAGATATCTCTATTCATATAGTTAGATATGTGTATATCAAGTTATTTAAATAGTAGCAGTCCCATATAAGGATATCTCTATTCATATAGTTAGGTATGTGTATATCAAGTTATTTAAATAGTAGCAGTCCGATATAAAGATATCGCTATTCATATAGTAAGATATGTGTATATCAAGTTATTTAAATAGTAGCAGTCCGATATAAGGATATCTCTATTCATATAGTTAGGTATGTGTATATCAAGTTATTTAAATAGTAGCAGTCCGATATAAAGATATCTCTATTCATATAGTTAGGTATGTGTATATCAAGTTATTTAAATAGTAGCAGTCCGATATAAAGATATCTCTATTCATATAGTTAGGTATGTGTATATCAAGTTATTTAAATAGTAGCAGTCCGATATAAGGATATCTCTATTCATATAGTTAGGTATGTGTATATCAAGTTATTTAAATAGTAGCAGTCCGATATAAAGATATCTCTATTCATATAGTTAGGTATGTGTATATCAAGTTATTTAAATAGTAGCAGTCCGATATAAAGATATCTCTATTCATATAGTTAGATATGTGTATATCAAGTTATTTAAATAGTAGCAGTCCGATATAAGGATATCTCTATTCATATAGTTAGATATGTGTATATCAAGTTATTTAAATAGTAGCAGTCCGATATAAGGATATCTCTATTCATATAGTTTGGTATGTGTATATCAAGTTATTTAAATAGTAGCAGTCCGATATAAGGATATCTCTATTCATATAGTTAGGTATGTGTATATCAAGTTATTTAAATAGTAGCAGTCCGATATAAAAATATCTCTATTCATATAGTTAGGTATGTGTATATAAAGTTATTTAAATAGTAGCAGTCCGATATAAGGATATCTCTATTCATATAGTTAGGTATGTGTATATCAAGTTATTTAAATAGTAGCAGTCCGATATAAAGATATCTCTATTCATATAGTTAGGTATGTGTATATCAAGTTATTTAAATAGTAACAGTCCGATATAAAGATATCTCTATTCATATAGTTAGGTATGTGTATATCAAGTTATTTAAATAGTAGCAGTCCGATATAAGGATATCTCTATTCATATAGTTAGGTATGTGTATATCAAGTTATTTAAATAGTAGCAGTCCGATATAAAGATATCTCTATTCATATAGTTAGGTATGTGTATATCAAGTTATTTAAATAGTAGCAGTCCGATATAAAGATATCTCTATTCATATAGTTAGATATGTGTATATCAAGTTATTTAAATAGTAGCAGTCCGATATAAGGATATCTCCATTCATATAGTTAGGTATGTGTATATCAAGTTATTTAAATAGTAGCAGTCCGATATAAGGATATCTCTATTCATATAGTTAGGTATGTGTATATCAAGTTATTTAAATAGTAGCAGTCCGATATAAAGATATCTCTATTCATATAGTTAGGTATGTGTATATCAAGTTATTTAAATAGTAGCAGTCCGATATAAAGATATCTCTATTCATATAGTTAGGTATGTGTATATCAAGTTATTTAAATAGTAGCAGTCCGATATAAGGATATCTCTATTCATATAGTTAGGTATGTGTATATCAAGTTATTTAAATAGTAGCAGTCCGATATAAAGATATCTCTATTCATATAGTTAGGTATGTGTATATCAAGTTATTTAAATAGTAGCAGTCCGATATAAAGATATCTCTATTCATATAGTTAGGTATGTGTATATCAAGTTATTTAAATAGTAGCAGTCCGATATAAGGATATCTCTATTCATATAGTTAGGTATGTGTATATCAAGTTATTTAAATAGTAGCAGTCCGATATAAAGATATCTCTATTCATATAGTTAGGTATGTGTATATCAAGTTATTTAAATAGTAGCAGTCCGATATAAGGATATCTCTATTCATATAGTTAGGTATGTGTATATCAAGTTATTTAAATAGTAGCAGTCCGATATAAGGATATCTCTATTCATATAGTTAGGTATGTGTATATCAAGTTATTTAAATAGTAGCAGTCCGATATAAGGATATCTCTATTCATATAGTTAGGTATGTGTATATCAAGTTATTTAAATAGTAGCAGTCCGATATAAGGATATCTCTATTCATATAGTTAGGTATGTGTATATCAAGTTATTTAAATAGTAGCAGTCCGATATAAGGATATCTCTATTCATATAGTTAGGTATGTGTATATCAAGTTATTTAAATAGTAGCAGTCCGATATAAGGATATCTCTATTCATATAGTTAGGTATGTGTATATCAAGTTATTTAAATAGTAGCAGTCCGATATAAGGATATCTCTATTCATATAGTTAGGTATGTGTATATCAAGTTATTTAAATAGTAGCAGTCCGATATAAAGATATCTCTATTCATAAAGTTAGGTATGTGTATATCAAGTTATTTAAATAGTAGCAGTCCGATATAAAGATATCTCTATTCATATAGTTAGGTATGTGTTTAAATAAGTTTATATGCACAATCTACTTCTAAACTAATTAACCGGTCATTATGAATTTTGGAACATAGCTGCTTGGCATAAGGTTGGATAATAGTTGGGTATTTAGTTAAATTTAGTTTTATACAAAGTGGGTGAAAGCCCTTTCTGAAAATCCAGATACCTCTGATTTTTGTGAAATTTAAACAATAGACAGAAATCAATAAATATTCCCCAAATGAATAAATATATAAACATAGCTAACTTTATAAAGACAGATGTGAACGTCTATCTGAGTCAAAAAGTATTTGATTTAATTATTTATTTTTTAATTTCGAAGATGTTGACATGTCATTTCACAAATAAAATATCATTTAAATTTTTCCAGCTAAGTATACAAAAATATTAAATACATTTTTAATATTACCTGTGTGATTCTGAAGAGACTACAACAATTCTAGCGGGTTGTGAATTGATCAGTACAAAATAAAATATCATTTAAATTTTTCCAGCTAAGTATACAAAAATATTGAATACATTTTTAATATTACCTGTGTGATTCTGAAGAGACTACAACAATTCTAGCGGGTTGTGAATTGATCAGTACAAAATAAAATATCATTTAAATTTTTCCAGCTAAGTATACAAAAATATTGAATACATTTTTAATATTACCTGTGTGATTCTGAAGAGACAACAACAATTCTAGCGGGTTGTGAATTGATCATTACAAAATAAAATTTCATTTAAATTTTTCCAGCTAAGTATACAAAAATATTGAATACATTTTTAATATTACCTGTGTGATTCTGAAGAGACAACAACAATTCTAGCGGGTTGTGAATTGATCATTACAAAATAAAATATCATTTAAATTTTTCCAGCTAAGTATACAAAAATATTGAATACATTTTTAATATTACCTGTGTGATTCTGAAGAGACAACAACAATTCTAGCGGGTTGTGAATTGATCATTACAAAATAAAATATCATTTAAATTTTTCCAGCTAAGTATACAAAAATATTGAATACATTTTTAATATTACCTGTGTGATTCTGAAGAGACTACAACAATTCTAGCGGGTTGTGAATTGATCATTACAAAATAAAATATCATTTAAATTTTTCCAGCTATGTATACAAAAATATTGAATACATTTTTAATATTACCTGTGTGATTCTGAAGAGACTACAACAATTCTAGCGGGTTGTGAATTGATCATTACAAAATAAAATATCATTTAAATTTTTCCAGCTAAGTATACAAAAATATTGAATACATTTTTAATATTACCTGTGTGATTCTGAAGAGACTACAACAATTCTAGCGGGTTGTGAATTGATCATTACAAAATAAAATATCATTTAAATTTTTCCAGCTATGTATACAAAAATATTGAATACATTTTTAATATTACCTGTGTGATTCTGAAGAGACAACAACAATTCTAGCGGGTTGTGAATTGATCATTACAAAATAAAATATCATTTAAATTTTTCCAGCTAAGTATACAAAAATATTGAATACATTTTTAATATTACCTGTGTGATTCTGAAGAGACTACAACAATTCTAGCGGGTTGTGAATTGATCATTACATCTTTGAGAAGCAGCGAAAGATAAAAGTGAGACAAGTGGTTAACTTGGAAGGTCATCTCAAGATCATCTTCTGTTTCAGTGTAAGGCAAACCAATGACACCAGCATTGAGAATGAGAATATGCAGCGGCCTGGTAACGAAAAAGGAAAGGAAAATTAGTGAACAAAATTCAATTGTGTAAATTCAAATTCTTTTTCTATTACTTCCAAAATATTTGCATTTTCGCTTTTCCAAGAGTTCTTCTCGATCTGAAAGTTAGTCTTTTTTACAAAGAAATATATAAATAAACATTGTCATTTATTCCATATGAATTTATCATCCACATGTAAAAAATTTCAAAGAATTAATAAAATTCTATTTCAATAAATCCCTTTTTATTTGCCTCCACACGAGGGCAAAGTTATTGTTTTTTTTCCTTTAGACATTGCAGGATTTATTTTTTTTATTTTTTCGGAAGGTTGTCATGTACGATTTCAAAAATTAGATCGATTGACAAATTTTCTTTTTTTTGTTTGCCAATAGACTAACATAGTTTTGAAACAGATATATATATATATATATATATATATATATATATTATAGAACAGGCATGTTATACATGCAACCATTTGCAGGCACACTTGCAGCCTGCAGAAAAGATACTGTATTTCGTCATTCAAAAGCCGAAATTGCAGTTTTTATCATTTAAACTGGGTAAACTTGCCGTTCACTAAAAATCGGTAATATATTTCGTTATTAAGTTCTGAATAAAAATAATTCCGAACTTAATAACGAAATATATTTTATCTTTTTAAAAATTTAAAAAATAACGAAATATATTTTATCTTTTTAAAAATTTAAAAAATAACGAAATATATTTTATCTTTTTAAAAATTTAAAAAATAACAAAATATATTTTATCTTTTTAAAAATTTACTAGTTGCAGTTGCATGCAAATCTTGGCCTTTTAAAATTTCGTTATTTTTTATTTTGTTAAACTATTTCGTTAGTTTGTATTCATAAATGTAGCTGAATTATTTGTATCCATATTATATGTTTTTAAGTTTAAGTAACAAAAATATGTTTTTAAGTTTAAGTAACAAAAATATGTTTTTAAGTTTAAGTAACAAAAATGTGTTTTTTAGTTTTAGTAACAAAAATATGTTTTTTAAGTTTAAGTAACAAAAATATGTTTTTAAGTTTAAGTAACAAAAATATGTTTTTAAGTTTAAGTAACAAAAATATGTTTTTAAGTTTAAGTAACAAAAATATGTTTTTTAAGTTTAAGTAACAAAAATATGTTTTTAAGTTAAAGTAACAAAAATATGTTTTTAAGTTTAAGTGACAAAAATATGTTTTTAAATTTAAGTAACAAAAATATGTTTTTTAAGTTTAAGTAACAAAAATATGTTTTCAAGTTTAAGTAACAAAAATATGTTTTTTAGTTTAAGTAACAAAAATACGTTTTTTAAGTTTAAGTAACAAAAATATGTTTTAAAGTTTAAGTAACAAAAATATGTTTTTAAGTTTAAGTAACAAACATATGTTTTTAAGTTTAAGTAACAAAAATATGTTTTTAAGTTTAAGTAACAAAAATATGGTTTTTAAGTTTAAGTAACAAAAATGTGTTTTTTAAGTTTAAGTAACAAAAATATGTTTTAAAGTTTAAGTAACAAAAATATGTTTTTAAGTTTAAGTAACAAAAATATGTTTTTAAGTTTAAGTAACAAAAATATGTTTTTAAGTTTAAGTAACAAAAATATGTTTTTTAGTTTAAGTAACAAAAATACGTTTTTAAAGTTTAAGTAACAAAAATATGTTTTTTAAGTTTAAGTAACAAAAATATGCTTTTAAGTTTAAGTGACAAAAATATGTTTTTAAATTTAAGTAACAAAAATATGTTTTTTAAGTTTAAGTAACAAAAATATGTTTTTAAGTTTAAGTAACAAAAATATGTTTTTTAGTTTAAGTAACAAAAATACGTTTTTTAAGTTTAAGTAACAAAAATATGTTTTAAAGTTTAAGTAACAAAAATATGTTTTTAAGTTTAAGTAACAAAAATATGTTTTTAAGTTTAAATAACAAAAATGTGTTTTTTAGTTTAAGTAACAAAAATATGTTTTTTAAGTTTAAGTAACAAACATATGTTTTTAAGTTTAAGTAACAAAAATATGTTTTTAAGTTTAAGTAACAAAAATATGGTTTTTAAGTTTAAGTAACAAAAATGTGTTTTTTAAGTTTAAGTAACAAAAGTATGTTTTTTAAGTTTAAGTAACAAACATATGTTTTTAAGTTTAAGTAACAAAAATATGTTCTTAAGTTTAAGTAAAAAAAATATGTTTTTAAGTTTAAGTAAAAAAAATATGTTCTTAAGTTTAAGTAAAAAAAATATGTTTTTAAGTTTAAGTAACAAAAATATTGTACATTAATTGGGCCCGTCTTATAAAAATTATTCACGTGTGACCTCTTAATATTGACATGATGCAGCAAAATTGATGCCACCTCACTTCCAAAATGTCTTCCTTACCATTTTCTGCATTTGTAGGTGTCAGCAAAGTAGCGCACACTTTTTAGAGAAGCCAAATCAAGAGCGATAACTTCTAGTTTCACTGTAGACCTTTCTGCAAGAATCTTCTGTGCCGCCTCTGTTGCCTTTTCTACACTACGACAGGCAAGTATCACAGTGGCACCGTGCAAAGCAAGCGTCCGGGCAGTCTCAAAACCTGCAAGAAAAAGAAATCCTCATTAATAAAAATAAAAACTTCATTATTAATTAGTATATCAAAACAAATCATGAAGTCTGTTTAGTTGTTACAGTAACTACTGCATGGATTTCAACCAAATTTGACATGAACTTTCAGTTTTTTGTAAATTATTCCATTCGGAGAAAAATACAAATATATCCATGTAAATAAGTAAAATATGCACCACTTGAACAAGCAATTTGAATTAGAATGATGTATCAAGAGTGTTCTTTTTTTATTGACAAAAAAAAATTCCTAAAAAAGATAATTCAGAATGATCTATGTAATGTTCTTATGACAGCTACTCCAATTTCGTATAGGGTGACCTCCCAAAATTGACACTTATGGAATCGTTAATAAAATTCACAATCCTTTCGGCAATCCAACCATATTTCGTACAAATAAATTTCAGTCTATGCCGACCTGTCCACGAAAACGTTATTAATGAAAGCCAGCACAAAAATAACAGAGCACCCAGGGGTTTTAGTGATTTTCTCAATGATACAGTATATGTGATCACCCACCCATCACCCATAGAAGAATGGGAGTGTTGCCACCAAACTGACTTCTCTCTCCTGCAGTCGAGAAAGAGGTAAGATATGATCAACTTATTCGCCTCTCACTCTAGACTTCCTGTTCATGACACAATTTCCTGTACACGTAGCCCTAACTAAGAGAGAAGATATGATCAGCCATAACTAAGAGAGAAGATATGATCAGCCATAACTAAGAGAGAAGATATGATCAGCCATAACTAAGAGAGAAGATATGATCAGCCATAACTAAGAGAGAAGATATGACTAGCCCTAACTAAGAGAGAAGATATGATCAGCCATAACTAAGAGAGAAGATATGATCAGCCATAACTAAGAGAGAAGATATGATCAACTTATTCGCCTCTCACTCTAGACTTCCTGTTCATGACACAATTTCCTGTACACGTATCCCTAACTAAGAGAGAAGATATGATCAGCCATAACTAAGAGAGAAGATATGATCAGCCATAACTAAGAGAGAAGATATGATCAGCCATAACTAAGAGAGAAGATATGACTAGCCCTAACTAAGAGAGAAGATATGACTAGCCCTAACTAAGAGAGAAGATATGATCAGCCATAACTAAGAGAGAAGATATGATCAGCCATAACTAAGAGAGAAGATATGATCAGCCATAACTAAGAGAGAAGATATGACTAGCCCTAACTAAGAGAGAAGATATGACTAGCCCTAACTAAGAGAGAAGATATGATCAGCCATAACTAAGAGAGAAGATATGATCAGCCATAACTAAGAGAGAAGATATGATCAGCCATAACTAAGAGAGACGATATGATCAGCCATAACTAAGAGAGAAGATATGATCAGCCATAACTAAGAGAGACGATATGATCAGCCATAACTAAGAGAGACGATATGATCAGCCATAACTAAGAGAGAAGATATGATCAGCCATAACTAAGAGAGAAGATATGATCAGCCATAACTAAGAGAGAAGATATGATCAGCCATAACTAAGAGAGAAGATATGATCAGCCATAACTAAGAGAGACGATATGATCAGCCATAACTAAGAGAGAAGATAGGATCAGCCATAACTAAGAGAGAAGATATGATCAGCCATAACTAAGAGAGACGATATGATCAGCCATAACTAAGAGAGAAGATATGATCAGCCATAACTAAGAGAGAAGATATGATCAGCCATAACTAAGAGAGAAGATATGATCAGCCATAACTAAGAGAGAAGATATGATCAGCCTCAACTAAGAGAGACGATATGATCAGCCATAACTAAAAAATGTAACTTCTAATCGAATTTTCTATTTTCTACTTAATATTCACCTTACATGGAAAATCTTTGATTCTACCGTATTTTTATGCACTCACATCCAAATATTGCTACACGCCATGTAAATAATGAAATAATCTTGCTCTTATAGGAGGGGGGCTGGGGCTGGTACTGGTGTAAGAGTACAGAGTAGATGAAATAAGTTTAGGGGACTACTGCCATTACTAACCAGCAGAGCGTTACCACTGTCCATCAGGAAAGAGTCTATCATGTATGTGTGTGTGCAGTGTGATGATGTATGGAAGTGAAACCTGACCAGTGAGGGTTGAGGACATACGTTGCATGGAAAGAAATTATATGAGAATGATACGATGGATGTGTAATGTGAATCTTAGGTCATCCAATCTAAGCCTGTCTTTAAGAGAAAGATTACATCTGGACAGTATAAGGAGATGTGTGCAAAGCAGGAGACTTCACTGTTTTGGTCACATTGAAAGAATGAGCGAGAGTGCTTACATTAGTAGATGTAAAACAGTTGAGACAGGGTTAGGGTAAATTTGAGAGGAAAACATGGGAGGAAGTGATAAAAATAGATTTGAGAGAAAGTGGGATAAGTACCTGTCTAGAGATAGGTTAGATTTCTAAAAGTTGTCCAACGCATGGCAACATATAAAACAGAGGTTAACCCGATGATGATGATGATGATGATGATGATGATGATGATGATGATGATATGACACTTGTAATTTTTTATTGGCCTTAAGTTGACACTAAATACAAGTGCAGCCTTTTGAAATGAAATAGCGTTGACCTAATTCAAAGGACCCGGATTGGTACCTAACCACTGGATGTAAAAATGCATGATCTTAGACCCTCCCCCCCCTCCCGATTTCCGTGCACGAGTGGGTAAGTGTAAAGTTAGGAGTGTGTTAAATGAAAAACTAACAAAGTCGTTCTTTCACACAAAAAACGGTTTGTTTACATTCAAGAAAGACCATTTTCTCGAGGTTGACGTTTAGTAGTTTGAACAAAACAAACAAAGAGAAAATTACTTGAACACAAAATACAAAAAGAAAACAGGAAGATTGGAAACCAGGTGTCCCTTGTTGGTTGCAAATTGGTACGGCTGCAGATGGCATCTTTCTTTCAAGACAAATGCAACATAGAGAGGGAACAAAAACAGACGAAAGGATTTGGTGAAGAAATGAGTTTTCTGTTGCCAAAAAGTCCGTTTAAAACGTTTGACTGGGAAACAAGACAATTTTCAGTTAAACATGGAAACAAAAAAAATGCTGACAAGAAATGTTGGCGTTACATATCATGAACTGTCTGCGAGAATTTCTTTTAGTCAGCACGAATGATTATATTCGATATTCAGTCTCCTCTAATTGACCTAGTGGCTCTAGCTGGATTCCCATGCGTTTTGTTTGATTGTCAGATTTGTGTAATTTGTGGAAGGTCTTTCAAAATGTTATATTTAGTGAGACTTTTGGGTTGAGTTAGACACAAGGTCGGTTTTCAATGTAGGGAAAATCCAGCTCCCCAAAAAATGGCAGTCTGAATTTTGACAAAAATAAAAATTGCCTCAGTCTAGAAGGACTTGTCATTCACTAATCGAGAACAGAAAAGGTGAAGTGACGTATCAGAACAGATACTACACTTTGCTCTTAGCCAAAAGGCGAATATTAAGTAACAATTGTAGCGATGGTTCCTACTGGAAGCGAATATGCTACTTTTCTCCAACCACCTAATTTGCATAGATAACACTAAACACAGATGAAAACGAGACATAAAATTTCACCAACCATTTTTATACGAGTTCAAACAAATAGAAACTCTTTTTATACAAGTTCAAACAAATAGAAACTCTTTTTATACAAGTTCAAACAAATAGAAACTCTTTTTATACAAGTTCAAACAAATAGAAACTCTTTTTATACGAGTTCAAACAAATAGAAATTCTTTTTATGCAAGTTCAAACAAATAGAAACTCTTTTTATGCAAGTTCAAACAAATAGAAACTCTTTTTATGCAAGTTCAAACAAATAGAAACTCTTTTTATACAAGTTCAAACAAATAGAAACTCTTTTTATACAAGTTCAAACAAATAGAAACTCTTTTTATACGAGTTCAAACAAATAGAAACTCTTTTTATACAAGTTCAAACAAATAGAAACTCTTTTTATACAAGTTCAAACAAATAGAAACTCTTTTTATACAAGTTCAAACAAATAGAAACTCTTTTTATACAAGTTAAAACAAATAGAAACTCTTTTTATACAAGTTCAAACAAATAGAAACTCTTTTTATACAAGTTCAAACAAATAGAAACTCTTTTCATACAAGTTCAAACAAATAGAAATTCTTTTTACACAATTTCAAACAAATAGAAACTCTTTTTATACAAGTTCAAACAAATAGAAACTCTTTTTATGCAAGTTCAAACAAATAGAAACTCTTTTTATGCAAGTTCAAACAAATTGAAACTCTTTTTATGCAAGTTCAAACAAATAGAAACTCTTTTTATGCAAGTTCAAACAAATAGAAACTCTTTTTATGCAAGTTCAAACAAATAGAAACTCTTTTTAGACAAGTTCAAACAAATAGAAACTCTTTTTATGCAAGTCCAAACAAATAGAAACTCTTTTTATGCAAGTTCAAACAAATAGAAACTCTTTTTATGCAAGTTCAAACAAATAGAAACTCTTTTTATACAAGTTAAAACAAATAGAAACTCTTTTTATACAAGTTCAAACAAATAGAAACTCTTTTTATACAAGTTCAAACAAATAGAAACTCTTTTTATACAAGTTCAAACAAATAGAAACTCTTTTTATGCAAGTTCAAACAAATAGAAACTCTTTTTATGCAAGTTCAAACAAATAGAAACTTTTTTATGCAAGTTCAAACAAATAGAAACTCTTTTTATGCAAATTCAAACAAATAGAAACTATTTTATACAAGTTCAAACAAATAGAAACTCTTTTTATACAAGTTCAAACAAATAGAAACTCTTTTTATGCAAGTTCAAACAAATAGAAACTCTTTTTATGCAAGTTCAAACAAATAGAAACTCTTTTTATACAAGTTCAAACAAATAGAAACTCTTTTTATGCAAGTTCAAACAAATAGAAACTCTTTTTATGCAAGTTCAAACAAATAGAAACTCTTTTTATGCAAGTTCAAACAAATAGAAACTCTTTTTATACAAGTTAAAACAAATAGAAACTCTTTTTATACAAGTTCAAACAAATAGAAACTCTTTTTATACAAGTTCAAACAAATAGAAACTCTTTTTATACAAGTTCAAACAAATAGAAACTCTTTTTATGCAAGTTCAAACAAATAGAAACTCTTTTTATGCAAGTTCAAACAAATAGAAACTCTTTTTATGCAAGTTCAAACAAATAGAAACTCTTTTTATACAAGTTAAAACAAATAGAAACTCTTTTTATACAAGTTCAAACAAATAGAAACTCTTTTTATGCAAGTTCAAACAAATAGAAACTCTTTTTATGCAAGTTTAAACAAATAGAAACTCTTTTTATGCAAGTTCAAACAAATAGAAACTCTTTTTATACAAGTTCAAACAAATAGAAACTCTTTTTATACAAGTTCAAACAAATAGAAACTCTTTTTATGCAAGTTCAAACAAATAGAAACTCTTTTTATGCAAGTTCAAACAAATAGAAACTTTTTTATGCAAGTTCAAACAAATAGAAACTCTTTTTATGCAAATTCAAACAAATAGAAACTATTTTATACAAGTTCAAACAAATAGAAACTCTTTTTATACAAGTTCAAACAAATAGAAACTCTTTTTATGCAAGTTTAAACAAATAGAAACGAAAGCAAAAATTCTCTCCGTTTAGAACGATTTATACAATCGCATAGAAAGTCTGGCTTTTCGATTCATGACAAGAAAAGATGCAAAGGAAAAATGAAAGAAAACATTTGCTAAGAACTATTTTGCCGAAAACATTTTTTAGTAAGAAAATATATTTTTCGAAGTAATACGAACCCCATTTCACTCTAAATCGATTGATGCAACGGACAATTCTATATTTTTAATTAAAACATAGTTTACTTAACAATAAATCATAAACATTTTTCATTTAACCATGTTTAAACAAAAACACATGCTGATTATAATGTTGAAACTTGCTGAAACATTTTTATAACATATCTTTCATTAAAAAACAATTGTTTGAAAGTAATACAGAAACGCATCGATTTACTTTTTAGTTTACTCAGACATAGTTTAATTAAAAATATTTTGGTTAAAAACAATTGTTTGAAAGTAATACAGAAACGCATTTCATCGATTTACTTTTTGGTTTACTCAGACATAGTTTAATTAAAAATATTTTGGTTAAAACAATTGTTTGAAAGTAATACAGAAACGCATTTCATCGATTTACTTTTTGGTTTACTCAGACATAGTTTAATTAAAAATATTTTGGTTAAAACAATTGTTTGAAAGTAATACAGAAACGCATTTCATCGATTTACTTTTTGGTTTACTAACACATAGTTTAATTAAAATATTTTGGTTACAAGTAATGCCGAAAACCTTTCTACTTTATATAAACGACATGCCGGAAGTGATTGGTGGAAACATTCTCCTATTTGCAGATGACATCAAATTAGTAGCTTGTAAAAGTGAAATTGACAATCTTAAATCTAGCCTTCAGTGTGCATGGAAATGGTCCATTGAATGAGACTTATACTTTAATGTCGATAAATGCTGCCATATTGCAGTAGGATCTTCTTTTGACACAGCTCTTTCTCGAAGCGGTGATACGGCTCTGCTCAATGAGGCTGACGAGGCAAAAGATCTTGGCTTTGTGCTCGATTCGGCGTTTAAGCCATCTAAACATTGCATTCAGGCTGCAAACAAAGCAAGTAGAACTCTCTCATTCGATGTTCTTTCTGCAAACTCACTTCTGAAATATTTCTCACACTTCGTCTCCTTCATTAGATCGTTAGAGTATGGTGTCCAGGTCTCTGCTCCATATCTAATATATGATATCCAGCATCTGGAGAGAGTTCAAAGACTGGCTACTCGAATGGTGCAGGGTCTATGGGACCTGCTCTATGAAAGCCAACTCAAGAAACTTAACCTTTTATCCTTTGAGCGCCGACGATTACATGGTCTCATTTTGGTCTACAATCTCTTCAATGGTCATTACGATATACCTCAGGACCTATTATTCACTCTTGCACCAGAATGAGGTCTACGTGGGCACCGCAAGAAACTATTCCCTTTCGATTGAACTGGAGGAGGGCTGCCTTCTCAATCAGGATCCCTGGACCTTGGAATAGACCCCCAAGAAAGGTAATAAATGCACCAACAATACAACAATTCAAGCTGAATTTGGACAGGTGTTGGGCTACTGTATCCTCTTCTGTGTAAATTTCTACCATTCTTTCCCTACATGGCAACTGAAGTATGCTTTTTTATATTTTCCAAATTAATAGAATTGAATTGAAGTATAGAATATATAGATATATAGTCAATGCTGAACTTGTTCATACATATAATTTTGAACATATAATTTTGAATATTTTAATCAATTTCTTAGAATTTAATACTCGGTTGATGCCAGACTTTTATTTTTTATTAAGTACGAAAAATAAACAAAAGAGGAAAAGACAAGATTATTGGTACAGTATGAAAAATTGAACAACTTTCGTAATATTAATAGTCAATAGCAAACGCTCACATTTTTATAACTCGCTGTAATTGTTTTCTAAAGTTTTTGATGAGATTTGAACAAGTTTTTTCTTGGATTTTCTTCCATTCTTCAATTGTTACACATTCTAATTCCAGAAAGTTTTTTGGTTACCAACGATTTATTTAAATTTTCAATTTTTGCCATAGATTTTTAATAGGATTCATTGCAGGGTGTGGCAGAACTGTAATTTTTTATTTTTTAAGGCACACAGTCACTGATTTAAACATCGGTTTGGGATGATTATATTGCTATATAACTTAGATGAATATTTGTCACTGATAATTGTCCCATCCCCTTTGAGTTAAACCAGCCACAAAACATCATCGAGCTGCCTCCATGTTTTAGTGTTGGAACTGGAAAACCTCACCTTTCTTGCATCAAATCTTCTGTACATCACAATGCCCCAAAAAGCTAAATTCTTGTTTAATCAATTCTTTTGCTCCCAAAAGCAATTTTCTTTGCCCCAAAACTGCTTAGGCAAAATAAACTGAGCAACAATATGATGAATGATTTGTGAAGAGTAGTTCGTAGTGGTCGCTTTCCATACAAGCCCTTTCTATTTAAACTATGTTGTATTGTGCAAGTACTTATAATGTTACTCATCATATCCAAACTTTTGGTAATGTCCCTATTCACTTGCCTCCCAACGAGGGCGGACTTAGACATAAGGTCGGTTTTTAACGTGGGGAAAATCTAGCTGAACCAAAAGAGAAGCATTCTGGATTGTGACAAAAATTTTAATTGCCTCAGTTTAGAACGATTTCTCCGAAGAGAGACCAAAAGAGATGTAATATCAGAACAGATATTACACTTTGATCCTCTTTCAAAACAAACTCTTGGGTTTATATTAACATTGCAACACAGTTTTTACATAGTTCTCAATAAAAAATTGGATTTTAGGTTTCAGAATTTGTGAGAGGAGGATTGATAATTTGTATTATGTGGATGTGACCTATGTACTAGTTGGTAAGGACCAATGGTACAAGCGATAAAAATAATAATCAGAGTTAAGTGACAGTCTTCTGGAGGTTGAAGGTTCAATCCTCACTGCGGACGATACTTAAAATACAATTACAAATTACTTAAAATACAATTACAAATTAATTAAGATTTCGACTCAGTCATGGCTGACAGAACGAGAGCAAGCTACCCCCATGGATTAAATAAAACATTCCATTCGAAATTCTGTACAGATTCCAGTGTTTGCCAAGATCCACCTGAAGAAGGTTGGGGGATACATCGGCTGAAACGTTGTGAGAATAACATCCAAGATGAGAACAGTAGTCCGAATAATCCAAATAATACAATTTGGATTTTCTTCCAAGCTCAGGCAAATTTTCTATCATGTCAAACTGTTTAGACTTCTTGAGAATGGCCTGTACTGTAGATTTAGGATAGCTAACTGGTTTGAAATAGTACTGTAACTATTTCTCCATTTGTAGATAATGTTGTTAATGTTCTGTCGCAAGTCAACGCTTAGCTCCTTCATCTTACCCATCGTGTTGTTAATGTAAGCATAAGAATGGTGATATCACGTGATAATTTCTCCTGGAACTATCACAAATATTCTACGTAGAAAGCTTCACCGATAAAATAATCATGTAAATTTACACAAATCAATAAATTTTAAACAAATTTTCTACTGTGTGAATAATGTTGTCTTGACCTATTATACATATTTCACTTGTTGCATTTAACTTGAAAATTGAGTTTCATATTTATTTTTTGTGTTTATTAACATATAAAATACTAGGAATCATATGAGGATGAAATACTTAAAAGTGGATTAAAATATTCAATATTGATGTGCGCATGAGTAATTGCATTGTTGACTGTATGTGTGTGCATATATATATATATATATATATATAGTAAGCTATGAAAATATATTTATGGCAATTAAGCTACACAGAGGCTCCCGGTTAGTTTTACTTCCTATATCCTGTTCTATTAAACTGTAAAAGTGAGATAGAAAACAGCTGCCTGCACATAATTAAATTTACCGTAGGCTAACAATACATAAATAAATAAACAAACAAATAAGTAAGTAAAAAAAAAACTAAACTAAACTCAAACCTAACAATTTAAAAACTAAAACCTAAAATAGAAATACAAAGAACTACGTGTTAAAATAAGTTCACCCATTATATTGACACAACAAAGAAACAGGATATAGGCCACTCTATAGAAAACAGAACAACAGAACAGGATATAGGAAGTAAAACTAACCGAACCTTTGTTCGTGGGAAGCCCAACGATTGGCTAAGAGAACAACAAAGTATCTGATTGGTTAACTAGTTAGCCATGTATATAAAAACACCCGGCAAAACTAACTGAAGATTCCTCCCAGGGATGAAACGCGAGAGCCTCTGTGTAGCTTAATTGCCATAAAGATATTTTCATAGCTTACTATCTAGCTCTACCTACGTATCGAGCACTGTTGAAGTAAATACTGAAAATTGATACATAAAAAATTATTTCTCCTTATAAAATGTTATGTGGATACATGAAATTGTAATATATATACATACACATTATATATATATATATATATATATATATATATATATATATATATATATATATATATATATGTATATATTTGTATTGAGCAGTTTTTAAAAATTATATTTGTTTTAAGTTCATTTTATCAATATATATATACATATATATAAATTATACTATATATTAGTAGCAGAATACCTGTCCTAGGACAGGGATTATTTTAGTTTATAAATTTAATTTACAGAACATTTTATTCATATATATATATAAGTTCAAATATATATATATTAAAATTTATATAGAAAAAGAAATAGATTTTAGTTGTAAGGAAGGCAACTCTTTCATATTCTTCAACAAAAAATTAGTTATACCTTTGCGAATGTAATTTTTCAGTGATTAGTTAAATAGGTTTCATAATATTGATCGTCTTGACTGGATTAAGTATTTTTTTTAAATATTGTAGGAAGTACGTTATTATATTCCCAATAAGATGGTGCAGCAATAACAAATCTCTATTGGTTAGTCAAAATCAAAGTTTGATTTGTCAGCTTAAATGCCATTTGGGTCTGATTTGGAAAACCTAACAAGATAACTTTATAGATTGTGATCGAAAGACATTTTTTTTTTAAATATGAACATTACTCAATGAGATTTTAAAACAGATACCCTATCCATTTTAAACGTCTCTTTACAATTATAAAAAAAAATATTACAAAGACAGTTGATGAGATATCTTGACCCGATTTTTTTGTTTTAATCAGTTTTTATTGAATTTTTTATTAACAATTACATTTTGTATTTCAGATATTTCGTTAATGGAAGGACATCTGCTAAGTGAACCCCTATAAAATGGCTACTCCTCAAGAGAAGGCAGATTTTTTGAATTTTAAATTGTAAAAAAACTTTATGAAAACCCTGTTTATATAGGACACTTAGACTTCAGGGTTTTTCCATGCATTACATGGTACTTATGCAATTTACTAACCACGTTACAACCGGCGATGTGCTGACATATTCCGGCATGGTACAGAAACCGCCACAAGGTGCCGAAGCGCTTAGTCAGTTAAATCGAAGCAGCCGGCAATTTGACAACCCGATAAAAATATTGCAGAAAATTCAACAATTTTTTAATCTAATCAAGTTGGACCAGACACTTCAGTCTCCTGAAGCAATTATTGACTTTTGTCAAAAAAGGAAACTGCAAGGCGAAAAAAAGAATTGCCGAACGTGTGTACATACATGCAAATTGAAAACAAAAAATGATTTGAAGGACGAGTATTCTTGTAGGGGCACAACTTCCTTCTACTTCCTCGAGCCCTTCTTTTCTGTCGTTAGCATTTATCTGCTAACAAAACACCCTAACAAAACCCTAACAGAAATCTGTTAACAAAACACCCTAATAGAGTCGGTAGGGTTGAAAAAGAATTGGCAAGAAGGAAAAAAATCTATTGTTGCACTATATTTTCTTCGATAAAAAATAAATATTTATTTATACCACTTATAAGATGAGTGTTTTTTCCTTGATTTGAACTCTTTTTCCTTAATTTTTTAAGTTTCTTACAAAATTACATATTTTTCCATTAATTTTTCATTGTATTTTCCTAAAAAAAACATGTTTTATTAAAATGTTTTTCCATTAATTATTACTGATGTCTAGCATTTTAACATTGTGTTTTTTTGGCAAAAACGTTGGCCAAAGTTTTCTGTTCAGCACCTTCCAACGGTTTACGTAACCTGCCAGTCCGTAAACTGCATAAGTACGCATTTGACATATTATTGTCAAATACCTTTTCACATTATTTTGCAACATATTAGATATACATACATATTCTTTTTGTATATAAATATGACATCTGAAGCCCTTTGAATTTCACTAATTTAGTTTTTTATATATTCCTTTCACACTTAAGGAATTATTGTTAGACACTTTTTTGCATTTTACTAATTTAGTTTTCTATATATTCCTTTCACACTTAAGGAATTATTGTTAGACACTTTTTTGCATTTCACTAATTTAGTTTTCTATATATTCCTTTCACACTTAAGGAATTATTGTTAGACACTTTTTTGCATTTTACTAATTTAGTTTTCTATATATTCCTTTCACACTTAAGGAATTATTGTTAGACACTTTTTTGCATTTCACTAATTTAGTTTTCTATATATTCCTTTCACACTTAAGGAATTATTGTTAGACACTTTTTTTGCATTTCACTAATTTAGTTTTCTATATTTTCCTTTCACACTTGAGTAATAATTCTTAGACACTTTTTGCATTTCACTAATTTAGTTTTGTATATATTCCTTTCACACTTAAGGAATTATTGTTAGACACTTTTTTGAATTTCACTAATTTAGTTTTCTATATATTCCTGTCACACTTTAGTAATAATTCTTAGACACTTTTTGCATTTCACTAATTTAGTTTTTTATATATTCCTTTCACACTTAAGGAATTATTGTTAGACACTTTTTTGCATTTTACTAATTTAGTTTTCTATATATTCCTTTCACACTTTACGGATTATTGTTATACACTTCTTTGCATTTCGCTAATTTAGTTTTCTATATATTCCTTTCACACTTTACGGATTATTGTTATACACTTTTTTGCATTTCACTAATTTAGTTTTCTATATATTCCTTTCACACTTAAGGAATTATTGTTAGACACTTTTTTGCATTTCACTAATTTAGTTTTCTATATATTCCTTTCACACTTAAGGAATTATTGTTAGACACTTTTTTGCATTTCACTAATTTAGTTTTCTATATATTCCTTTCACACTTAAGGAATTATTGTTAGACACTTTTTTGCATTTCACTAATTTAGTTTTCTATATATTCCTTTCACACTTAACAGATTATTCTGAGACACTTTTTTGCATTTCACTAATTTACTTTTCTATATATTTCTTTTCACACTTAAGGAATTATTGTTAGACACTTTTTTGCATTTCACTAATTTAGTTTTCTATATATTCCTTTCACACTTAAGGAATTATTGTTAGACACTTTTTTGCATTTCACTAATTTAGTTTTCTATATATTCCTTTCACACTTAAGGAATTATTGTTAGACACTTTTTTGCATTTCACTAATTTAGTTTTCTATATATTCCTTTCACACTTAAGGAATTATTGTTAGACACTTTTTTGCATTTCACTAATTTAGTTTTCTATATATTCTTTTCACACTTAAGGAATTATTGTTAGACACTTTTTTGCATTTCACTAATTTAGTTTTCTATATATTCCTTTCACACTAAAGGAATTATTGTTAGACACTTTTTTGCATTTCACTAATTTAGTTTTCTATATATTCCTTTCACACTAAAGGAATTATTATTAGACACTTTTTTGCATTTCACTAATTTAGTTTTGTATATATTCCTTTCACACTTAAGGAATTATTGTTAGACACTTTTTTGCATTTCACTAATTTAGTTTTCTATATATTCCTTTCACACTAAAGGAATTATTGTTAGACACTTTTTTGCATTTCACTAATTTAGTTTTGTATATATTCCTTTCACACTTAAGGAATTATTGTTAGACACTTTTTTGCATTTCACTAATTTAGTTTTCTATATATTACTTTCACACTTAAGGAATTATTCTTAGACACTTTTTTGCATTTCACTAATTTAGTTTTCTATATATTCCTTTCACACTTAACGGATTGTTGTTATACATATTTTGCATTTCACTAATTTAGTTTTCTATATATTCCTTTCACACTTAAGGAATTATTGTTAGACACTTTTTTGCATTTCACTGACATTGCTAGAACTTCAAACCTCAAACCTTGTATCAAATCTGATTGTTTCTCTCAATCCATATTTCACATTTATCTACTCATTCAATTGATATAACAGAAAATCGAAAATATATAAGAATTTCTTAATTTTTTAAAATTCTAAATCATCAATGTTCTCATCTTCAACAAATTTCTGGTACATATCGTCTCATAAAAGGGGCCGTTTCAGCTGGAAATCTTTACATAAATGTGGACCCCATTGTAATAATGGAAAAAGAGGAAAATGACAATTTGTGACAACAAAAAATATACTTTGAATTGTATTTGCAACAAGAATAACCTCACATGATGCACCACGATCTGATAAAACTGATTTGACATAATGGTAATGTGACCTAATCAAATAAAACTTGATAGCACTCGGGTTTTACTGAAATGTAACATTGTCAGTTTTCAGTTTTTAAATACATTTTTTCTTCTGTTATTATTAATCCTAAAGAGAACACACACACACACATACACACACACACACACATATGTCTGTGTGTGAACAAAAGTTGGTTAATGGGCTAAAAATGAGGTAGACTTTTTTTCTTTGTAAACTTTAGAATGCAATGGAAGCAGACATGCTTTTCTTAGATGACAGATGAAAAAGAAAGTTTCAAGATGTTATCTTATATAAACATTTTTTTCTGGTGGGATGGAAAAAATAGTCATGTAATGTTGTTTGCCAGACATTGTTTTTCCTAGAAACAAAATAATGTTTAAAAAAAGTGTCATTTTTTTTTCACTAAAAAAAATTGTTATTAAAAAAAAAACAGCCATGATAGCACATATATAATCGTCTGCTTTGAGTTAGAAAAAGTCATTTTTAATATGCAAGCCATTGCTGATTTTAGTTCGAACTAAGGAAAAGGTCACATCTCGTGCGCAACAAAGGGGAAGCGTAGAATTATTAAAAAATAACGAGTAATTCTATGGTTCTTTTTTGAAAGGTAATGTTGCTTATTAGGACGCACGCATACAAATAAAAAGATATAAAAAATGGAATACTACAGGTAACACACTATCGTCTTTGTTGTTACCTTATATTATTATTATTATTATGGCTTCTTTGTATATAATTGTATCTTCTTATATTGATCAAACATTGTATTAGCCTTCTATACAAGCCTTTCCAGCCCTTTGATCGGCAAGAATTAACATCTCCTACACTGAAGGTTGCAGAGGCATGAAACATCGATGTCTGTAAGTAATATTAATAAATAAGAATGATGATAATTCACTCATTTTTTTTGCTTTCTAGTAGTTCTATTACTAGGAATCTTGGGAAATTTGTGGAAAGGCTGTTTTTTTTGTGTTGTATATTTTTTCATCCTCTGAGCTTGAGGTTTCTGAGACATCAGAGGAGATGTATCTTTTAAGGGTTTTGGGGGAAAATGACCATGTGTTTTGGGTTTTATTTTCATCAACCTTGCTCTTCACCCACCTCGGAACCCTTTGTGGGAAGTGCCAGAGGGGAAGCCCATTCGCCCTGACACCACAGAGATACAGCGATGATAAACTTGATTTTGGTGAAGCACTGAGCACCTGTTTTCCTTTGTTTTTGCTTTTTGGAGTTTTAAGAAAAATGTCAGGGATATCGCAGCCATGTCAATGCTTTTTTCACAATAACCAATTGAGCCTCAGCCACCATATTTTGGGGGCTATTTATTAGTGGTTGAAATAGAAATGTTATTTGTTGTGAGTAGATAGGTGTTGGCTTTATATGGTGGGGCTTGACGTGACCAGCCGATTGATTGGATCGGGCTTCTCCAACCGCCTGTCTAGTCCAGGTAAGAACCAAAGTGGAGTGTTGCAGTGCGCATATCCACTACTTTCCCAGGTTATGGACTGCTCAGCCACCATGTTTTTTTGCTTTGCAGAACATGATTGAGTTTTGCGAAGAGAAGGGAGGAAAACAAAAAACTTCAATGTTTGGTGCATTTTCGGTCAGGAAGCCGATATCTTCAGACAGCCTGATTTGGTAGCACCAGATGAAGGAAGAGAAGAGCTTTACAGTTAACAGTTTTGATTTTGGGGGGGGGGGGGTAATTTGATTTGAGATGAAAATTCATTTAGGAAGCCCTTTAAAAATATATATTGAATCTAATATTTATCAAGAAAAATGGGTTTTAAAATGGACAGAAACAATTCTATGATGAATGTTTTAAAAAATAAATGCAAAATATTTATTAAATTACTATTGATATATATGGCAAGGATACCCGGTGTTGCCCAAGGGCATGGATAATCAAAAGTAAAAGTTAAAAAAAGTGTGTGTAACATCTTTTTAAATTAAATAAATTGCATATTGATTTGGAGACGTTTGCAATTTAAACTGCGCTGGGAAGCAGCCATTATTTGTTTCCGTTGTTTTCTTTTGTTTTAAATAAGCGTTTCTTTTTCTATAATTTTATATAATTTTATATAATTTTAAAAGTACAATTCTAATATTCTTATGCATGTAAAATTAAATGACACCAAATCGAATATGCTTACACATTTACTACAACAGAAATATCTACGTAAACCAATTAAATTCATTGTATTTTGTCGAATATGCCAACACGTGCTATTGATCGTGAAATGGGTTTAAAACTACCAATCGGATGTTCTCGCACATTTAAAATTAAAATAAATTAAATTAATTGTACGTTTACCTGGAGACATTTGAAAGTTAATCTCTGTCGGGCATCATCCTTCTTTTTTTTTAAGTGTTTATTTTCTTTTTATAGACAATCTATGAGGTTGCAATCAAACGAGTTGGGGGGGGGGCAGCAGATGTTACGACTGATGGAATCGTGGAAGTTCTCAGTCAGCCACTTCGGGGTTTTCCTGGAGGTGTACCATAGAGCCGAGTCATGCTGCCACACGTATCACCTTTCTACAGCCACCGTCTCCATGCAGCGCTTGACAACAATGGACAGCAACTCAATATAGCCATCTGAATTGAGTCTGAGTTGCTTTTCGAAGAAGTGAGACAGCATGACATGGTCTTCACTGGAAACGCACTTAAAGACCATCACTATTTAAGAGAACCTCGACTTTGTGTGGACTTTGTGAGGCCAGTCATCTGTTATTCTGCGCATAGTGCAACTAGTCCTGAGAAGCCAGTCATCTGTTATTCTGCGCATAGTGCAACTAGTCCTGAGAAGCCAGTCATCTGTTATTCTGCGCATAGTGCAACTAGTCCTGAGAAGCCAGTCATCTGTTATTCTGCGCATAGTGCAACTAGTCCTGAGAAGCCAGTCATCTGTTATTCTGCGCATAGTGCAACTAGTCCTGAGAAGCCAGTCATCTGTTATTCTGCGCATAGTGCAACTAGTCCTGAGAAGCCAGTCATCTGTTATTCTGCGCATAGTGCAACTAGTCCTGAGAAGCCAGTCATCTGTTATTCTGCGCATAGTGCAACTAGTCCTGAGAAGCCAGTCATCTGTTATTCTGCGCATAGTGCAACTAGTCCTGAGAAGCCAGTCATCTGTTATTCTGCGCATAGTGCAACTAGTCCTGAGAAGCCAGTCATCTGTTATTCTGCGCATAGTGCAACTAGTCCTGAGAAGCCAGTCATCTGTTATTCTGCGCATAGTGCAACTAGTCCTGAGAAGCCAGTCATCTGTTATTCTGCGCATAGTGCAACTAGTCCTGAGAAGCCAGTCATCTGTTATTCTGCGCATAGTGCAACTAGTCCTGAGAAGCCAGTCATCTGTTATTCTGCGCATAGTGCAACTAGTCCTGAGAAGCCAGTCATCTGTTATTCTGCGCATAGTGCAACTAGTCCTGAGAAGCCAGTCATCTGTTATTCTGCGCATAGTGCAACTAGTCCTGAGAAGCCAGTCATCTGTTATTCTGCGCATAGTGCAACTAGTCCTGAGAAGCCAGTCATCTGTTATTCTGCGCATAGTGCAACTAGTCCTGAGAAGCCAGTCATCTGTTATTCTGCGCATAGTGCAACTAGTCCTGAGAAGCCAGTCATCTGTTATTCTGCGCATAGTGCAACTAGTCCTGAGAAGCCAGTCATCTGTTATTCTGCGCATAGTGCAACTAGTCCTGAGAAGCCAGTCATCTGTTATTCTGCGCATAGTGCAACTAGTCCTGAGAAGCCAGTCATCTGTTATTCTGCGCATAGTGCAACTAGTCCTGAGAAGCCAGTCATCTGTTATTCTGCGCATAGTGCAACTAGTCCTGAGAAGCCAGTCATCTGTTATTCTGCGCATAGTGCAACTAGTCCTGAGAAGCCAGTCATCTGTTATTCTGCGCATAGTGCAACTAGTCCTGAGAAGCCAGTCATCTGTTATTCTGCGCATAGTGCAACTAGTCCTGAGAAGCCAGTCATCTGTTATTCTGCGCATAGTGCAACTAGTCCTGAGAAGCCAGTCATCTGTTATTCTGCGCATAGTGCAACTAGTCCTGAGAAGCCAGTCATCTGTTATTCTGCGCATAGTGCAACTAGTCCTGAGAAGCCAGTCATCTGTTATTCTGCGCATAGTGCAACTAGTCCTGAGAAGCCAGTCATCTGTTATTCTGCGCATAGTGCAACTAGTCCTGAGAAGCCAGTCATCTGTTATTCTGCGCATAGTGCAACTAGTCCTGAGAAGCCAGTCATCTGTTATTCTGCGCATAGTGCAACTAGTCCTGAGAAGCCAGTCATCTGTTATTCTGCGCATAGTGCAACTAGTCCTGAGAAGCCAGTCATCTGTTATTCTGCGCATAGTGCAACTAGTCCTGAGAAGCCAGTCATCTGTTATTCTGCGCATAGTGCAACTAGTCCTGAGAAGCCAGTCATCTGTTATTCTGCGCATAGTGCAACTAGTCCTGAGAAGCCAGTCATCTGTTATTCTGCGCATAGTGCAACTAGTCCTGAGAAGCCAGTCATCTGTTATTCTGCGCATAGTGCAACTAGTCCTGAGAAGCCAGTCATCTGTTATTCTGCGCATAGTGCAACTAGTCCTGAGAAGCCAGTCATCTGTTATTCTGCGCATAGTGCAACTAGTCCTGAGAAGCCAGTCATCTGTTATTCTGCGCATAGTGCAACTAGTCCTGAGAAGCCAGTCATCTGTTATTCTGCGCATAGTGCAACTAGTCCTGAGAAGCCAGTCATCTGTTATTCTGCGCATAGTGCAACTAGTCCTGAGAAGCCAGTCATCTGTTATTCTGCGCATAGTGCAACTAGTCCTGAGAAGCCAGTCATCTGTTATTCTGCGCATAGTGCAACTAGTCCTGAGAAGCCAGTCATCTGTTATTCTGCGCATAGTGCAACTAGTCCTGAGAAGCCAGTCATCTGTTATTCTGCGCATAGTGCAACTAGTCCTGAGAAGCCAGTCATCTGTTATTCTGCGCATAGTGCAACTAGTCCTGAGAAGCCAGTCATCTGTTATTCTGCGCATAGTGCAACTAGTCCTGAGAAGCCAGTCATCTGTTATTCTGCGCATAGTGCAACTAGTCCTGAGAAGCCAGTCATCTGTTATTCTGCGCATAGTGCAACTAGTCCTGAGAAGCCAGTCATCTGTTATTCTGCGCATAGTGCAACTAGTCCTGAGAAGCCAGTCATCTGTTATTCTGCGCATAGTGCAACTAGTCCTGAGAAGCCAGTCATCTGTTATTCTGCGCATAGTGCAACTAGTCCTGAGAAGCCAGTCATCTGTTATTCTGCGCATAGTGCAACTAGTCCTGAGAAGCCAGTCATCTGTTATTCTGCGCATAGTGCAACTAGTCCTGAGAAGCCAGTCATCTGTTATTCTGCGCATAGTGCAACTAGTCCTGAGAAGCCAGTCATCTGTTATTCTGCGCATAGTGCAACTAGTCCTGAGAAGCCAGTCATCTGTTATTCTGCGCATAGTGCAACTAGTCCTGAGAAGCCAGTCATCTGTTATTCTGCGCATAGTGCAACTAGTCCTGAGAAGCCAGTCATCTGTTATTCTGCGCATAGTGCAACTAGTCCTGAGAAGCCAGTCATCTGTTATTCTGCGCATAGTGCAACTAGTCCTGAGAAGCCAGTCATCTGTTATTCTGCGCATAGTGCAACTAGTCCTGAGAAGCCAGTCATCTGTTATTCTGCGCATAGTGCAACTAGTCCTGAGAAGCCAGTCATCTGTTATTCTGCGCATAGTGCAACTAGTCCTGAGAAGCCAGTCATCTGTTATTCTGCGCATAGTGCAACTAGTCCTGAGAAGCCAGTCATCTGTTATTCTGCGCATAGTGCAACTAGTCCTGAGAAGCCAGTCATCTGTTATTCTGCGCATAGTGCAACTAGTCCTGAGAAGCCAGTCATCTGTTATTCTGCGCATAGTGCAACTAGTCCTGAGAAGCCAGTCATCTGTTATTCTGCGCATAGTGCAACTAGTCCTGAGAAGCCAGTCATCTGTTATTCTGCGCATAGTGCAACTAGTCCTGAGAAGCCAGTCATCTGTTATTCTGCGCATAGTGCAACTAGTCCTGAGAAGCCAGTCATCTGTTATTCTGCGCATAGTGCAACTAGTCCTGAGAAGCCAGTCATCTGTTATTCTGCGCATAGTGCAACTAGTCCTGAGAAGCCAGTCATCTGTTATTCTGCGCATAGTGCAACTAGTCCTGAGAAGCCAGTCATCTGTTATTCTGCGCATAGTGCAACTAGTCCTGAGAAGCCAGTCATCTGTTATTCTGCGCATAGTGCAACTAGTCCTGAGAAGCCAGTCATCTGTTATTCTGCGCATAGTGCAACTAGTCCTGAGAAGCCAGTCATCTGTTATTCTGCGCATAGTGCAACTAGTCCTGAGAAGCCAGTCATCTGTTATTCTGCGCATAGTGCAACTAGTCCTGAGAAGCCAGTCATCTGTTATTCTGCGCATAGTGCAACTAGTCCTGAGAAGCCAGTCATCTGTTATTCTGCGCATAGTGCAACTAGTCCTGAGAAGCCAGTCATCTGTTATTCTGCGCATAGTGCAACTAGTCCTGAGAAGCCAGTCATCTGTTATTCTGCGCATAGTGCAACTAGTCCTGAGAAGCCAGTCATCTGTTATTCTGCGCATAGTGCAACTAGTCCTGAGAAGCCAGTCATCTGTTATTCTGCGCATAGTGCAACTAGTCCTGAGAAGCCAGTCATCTGTTATTCTGCGCATAGTGCAACTAGTCCTGAGAAGCCAGTCATCTGTTATTCTGCGCATAGTGCAACTAGTCCTGAGAAGCCAGTCATCTGTTATTCTGCGCATAGTGCAACTAGTCCTGAGAAGCCAGTCATCTGTTATTCTGCGCATAGTGCAACTAGTCCTGAGAAGCCAGTCATCTGTTATTCTGCGCATAGTGCAACTAGTCCTGAGAAGCCAGTCATCTGTTATTCTGCGCATAGTGCAACTAGTCCTGAGAAGCCAGTCATCTGTTATTCTGCGCATAGTGCAACTAGTCCTGAGAAGCCAGTCATCTGTTATTCTGCGCATAGTGCAACTAGTCCTGAGAAGCCAGTCATCTGTTATTCTGCGCATAGTGCAACTAGTCCTGAGAAGCCAGTCATCTGTTATTCTGCGCATAGTGCAACTAGTCCTGAGAAGAACTAAAACATCCCCGGCTTGATATTTGACCTTGTTGAGGAATTTCTTGGCTTTCGTAAGGTGGTTCTCTAGAGCAGGGGCGGGCAACCTCTGGCCCGCAAAGGTCTAGCGTCCGGCCTGCTACCCTGCTATGCTTTATTATTGCAATCCAGCCCGTGAACCTCCCAGTAAAACTCATATTATTTTGTGACATAGACGTAAAAGTAGGTTTCAATTAAGATTTACAGTGGAATAAAAATGTATAAATATCAGCGAGCGATGATGCATGTATATTTCATTTTTCTTTAACTATTAATTTCAAATCCTTGGCCTGAGATGAAAATAGAAAAAGAGAAAGAGAGAGGCAAAGAGGAAACGAGAGACGAGGAAAGGGCATGAAACATAGAACTTATGTGAGGTGTGTCAAAACGAATGCTGGATCAACTTGCTACTTCCCCTGTCATTATTTTTTATGATTCAAAAATGGCTCTTCGTCGGCGCCTTTTATAACATTACATACAGAAGTCTCCTGATAAAAAATATCAGATTTGTAGAGTGTTCAATGCAATTTTTGTACAATTTATTCATGTAAACAAAATATAGTAATTCTGAGATTTCGTTTTTCACTCTAGCCCTCGATCTCCTTCCAAAAGTCTCATCTGGCCCTCACTCTGAAAAGGTTGCCCGCCCCTGGTCTAGAGCCTTGGAAGTGAGCATTTGTCCCTTGCGACTCTTGTATACGGAGCAAGGATTCCCTTCAGTGCTTTCTTAAAAGTTCACATTATCTTATCTGAATATTGCGACACCTTTTTTTTCAGCTTCTCAACGAATTTGGTTGTGTAGACACAGTCAGAATGTCTGCTATGATACCTGCTACTAGTCACTGCTTCCACATTGCCGTCGCAATTCTCCATCTCACATCTAGCCTAACATATAAAATAATATTGGCTGAATTTTAAAAGTTGGACCTAAATAGCATTTAAGCTGACATATCAAACTTTGATTCTGATAAGCCAACTCTTATTTGTTATTGTTGTACAATGTTATTTGTGATAGGCTAACATACTTAGCTACAATTTATTGAAGAAAATACATAATACGATCCGGCATTTTCCTCATATGTAGAAATTCTTAAATTGTCACCTTAAATGAAAAATCAGTTAAGGGAGATGAATCTTATTCTTTTAGTAAAAGTTATCGTTTGTTGCACTTGCTTTTTTAAATTTCTGTTTCTTATTTATGCCTTGCGGCGTTCTTATTAAATCAAAAGATTTACTAAAGAAATTTGAATGTAATGGATCCCAGGCAATGCTGGGTCGGTACAGTTAGTAAATATATATATATATATATATATATATATTGTCGCTCTTTGAAAAAGTAGGGCACTATATGGTAGTATTAACACAGCATGACGTTACTTGCTTTATGCATCGTTCCTTCCCTTAATAGAAGTAGAATGCCTCGACGTCAAGCCGCCGATAAAGTGTTAAAATTATCATAGTTTATTCGCTGTTTACAATTGGCCTAGCGGTTAGCGACGTCGGATTGGAGTTGAAAAATACTTGTAGTCCGGGGTTTCGAATCGCATGACCGGTTGTGAATAGTCATATCTCTATGCTGATGAGTCCCGATTGAAAAAGGACGAAACGTATACGTACATAGATAATAAACAATAACAAATATTATATATATATATATATATATATATATATATATATATATATATATATAAATGTATATATTATGTAAATTCGAATTTGTGCTGTAAATTAATATTGATGCATATTTATGACTACTAAGCTATCGCTGTGGATGCAAAATAACAAAAATGAATAATTAAAATAAATAAACACAGTGTTTATATCACAGCTGCGCAATTAAAAATATGTTACGGATACTTTACTGATATGTTTGGTAAACAAAATATGTTTCAGATTTTTACTGGTATGTTTTGTAAACAAAATATGTTTCAGATTTTTACTGCTATGTTTGGTAAACAAAATATGTTTCAGATTTTTACTGATATGTTCAGTAAACAAAATATGTTTCAGATTTTTACTGATATGTTTGGTAAACAAAATATGTTCAAGATTTTTACTGATATGTTTTGTAAACAAAATATATTTAAGATGTTTACTGATATGTTTGGTAAACAAAATATGTTTAAGATTTTTACTGATATGTTTGGTAAACAAAATATGTTTCAGATTTTTACTGATATGTTTGATAAACTAAATATGTTTAAGATTTTTACTGATATGTTTGGTAAACAAAATATGTTTAAGATTTTTACTGATATGTTTGGTAAACAAAATATGTTTCAGATTTTTACTGATATGTTTGGTAAACAAAATATGTTCAAGATTTTTACTGATATGTTTGGTAAACAAAATATGTTTAAGATTTTTACTGATATGTTTGGTAAACAAAATATATTTAAGATGTTTACTGATATGTTTGGCAAACAAAATATGTTTCAGATGTTTACTGATATGTTTGGTAAACAAAATATTTTTAAAATTTTTACTGACATGTTTGATAAACAAAATACGTTTCCGATTTTTACTGATATGTTTGGAAAACAAAATATGTTTAAGATGTTTACTGATATGTTTGGCAAACAAAATATGTTTAAGATGTTTACTGATATGTTTGGTAAACAAAATATGTTTCAGATTTTTACTGATATGTTTGGTAAACAAAATATGTTTCAGATTTTTACTGATATGTTTGGTAAACAAAATATATTTAAGATGTTTACTGATATGTTTGGCAAACAAAATATGTTTCAGATGTTTACTGATATGTTTGGTAAACAAAATATTTTTAAAATTTTTACTGACATGTTTGATAAACAAAATACGTTTCCGATTTTTACTGATATGTTTGGAAAACAAAATATGTTTAAGATGTTTACTGATATGTTTGGCAAACAAAATATGTTTAAGATGTTTACTGATATGTTTGGTAAACAAAATATGTTTCAGATTTTTACTGATATGTTTGGTAAACAAAATATGTTTCAGATTTTTACTGATATGTTTGGTAAACAAAATATGTTTCAGATTTTTACTGGTATGTTTTGTAAACAAAATATGTTTAAGATTTTTACTGGTATGTTTTGTAAACAAAATATGTTTTAGATTTTTACTGATATGTTTGGTAAACAAAATATGTTTAAGATTTTTACTGACATGTTTGATAAACAAAATATGTTTAAGATGTTTACTTATATGTTTGGTAAACAAAATATGTTTAAGATGTTTACTGATATGTTTCGTAAACAAAATATGTTTCAGATTTTTACTCAACTAAAATCAATAAAAGAGAAGAAAAAAAACAAATTTTATGGCAATCGCATAATGCAGTTTCATTGAAAATTCAAATGACAACATATGTTGTAGTGTTAAGTGTTTTTTTTTCTATTTGTTTTCTTTGAATGTGTGATGATCAGCTGTGGTTGTCTGTAACGGCAATAATGACAAGCAAGAAGTTCGAAATGATATTAAAATGGTTTTCTTTCTTTAAAAATCAAACTTAAATGTATAAACTATGTTCTACCAAAATAGATTAGAATAATATTTTGAAACGACAAAATAAATATCATTATTACTATTTCTGTGTAATTTAATGACGAAGGTAGATGACAAATCATCTTGAGCCGGGCGAAAGCTGCGTCCTTTGTATATTTTATGCAGCTGAAAGTACCCATCTTGTATTTATTCAGCTGCTGGTACTTTGCAAATGCACCACCCACCATATTCACCATAAGTACATAGTGCATCGTTTTCACTCTGCATCGTGATTTGATCCATTCGATAATGGATTGATTAGGATCGTGTACAGAAGAAAGAGACCAACAAGATCCATTGAACTGAAAGTTACATAGGAATGGTGGTGTTGCGTTGTTAGCCAATCATAGTCAATCTATTGTGAAGCTTACAGCTCTAGATGCTTATCAGTGTAAAGGATTTTGCTCTTGTCTTTTGGGTGTTGGAGATTGAAGGGCCAAAAACAATGATAAACATGGACGGTGGCACCGGGGGAGGGGCAGGGGGCTCAACCCCCCCCCCCACTTTTTGACTTGCCCCCTCCCACTTTACGGTCATCAATAATGAAGTTATATATGCATGTTTTAGGGGAGCCCCCCCCCACTTTTATAACTGTCCCGCCGGTCCTGATAAACGAAGATTGTTTTGGGCAGCAGCAACAGCAGCTAGATCCTCCTAAAGTTCAACCTTTCCTCACCATGAGAGCGGCGGTGGCAACATGGCAGTATCAGAGCTACCAAACTAACATACTCTGGTGAAAATCTAGGAGGAGTCGGTATCAGAATTTGTTGTGCTCAGGTCGTCTCTGCATGTAGCAAGAAAAAATGTGTCAAACACTGAACCGCAAATAAATGAAGTAGAAGTTGTAACGTTGCTTCTGCACATTTTTTGTATGTCCGGGGGCCAAACCTTCCCCGACTTTGCATGCAACCGTTGAGCATTATTGTTGTTATTGTTGTGGGTTAAACACTTGCAATCTTTTAGGTTAACGAATAACTGTGACCAACGAGGAAGACTTCATGAAGACAAATCAATCTTGAGGCACAATATTCGTGAGCTCTATACAAAAGTCCGACTTATCTAGCAAACAAATAAACACAGAACACCAACAGATTCATCATCCACTCAGATTCCCATTCCGTTCTACTAGTCATTAATAATCTAAATTGGATAATGCTCTAATTATCAAAATTTAAAATAGATTAAACTAAAGTCCTACCAAAAAGGTTATATTTTGTTGAATACCAAGCCATGCAGGAATCAACCGATATGACAAAACTGTTGTTTTGTTTTACGGCATATCAAACCTTTTCGGAGTTTGTAGTGGAATCCGCGGTTATAATTGAATAGTAACATTTAATGCTGCTAAGACAAAGCTCCTTTTCTTAAACAACTACAATAAACCTCTTCAACCACCAATTAACATGGCAAATAACACCCTACATAAAAGTACAACGTTCAAACTCCTCGACCTAACATTCACAGATAACATGAATTGGAACAAATATATAGAAAACCATGCAAAGCTGCTGCAAAGAAAGTGGGCTCCCTCTACCGTGCTAGAAAACTTCTCACCCCTGACAGTATCCTATATCTCTACAAAGCCACCATCCACCCATGCATGGAGTATTGTTGTCACATCTGTGCTGGTACACCATCCACCAGTTTCTGTCTCTTAGACAAGGTCCAAAAAAGAGTCGCCAACTTAATAGGTCCCTCACTATCCACCAAGCACTAGCTTCTGTCTCATCGCCACAATGTTGCATCCTTGTGCTTGTTTTACAAATACTTGAATGGAATGTGCTCCGATGAACTTACTGGTCTGGTGACCCCTCGACAATCAGCTAAATCCCATCCATTCACTGTGGAAAACCCTACATGCTGAAGAGCCTTCTACTCCAATAGCTTCTTTCCTTGTGCTGCCAGCCTTTAGAACTCCCGCCCTGCTCCCTGTTTCCCCGACTGTATCGACATGCAGAAATTTAAAACTAAAGTTAACAAGTATCTCACTGCAAAGCTCCCAATTTAGGATGACCCCCTCAACTTTCACCCTAATTCTCAGTAGCCCCCTTACGTCTACAGTAGCAACTTGTCTTGTTTGAGGTGAACTAAGTTAAAAAGAAAAAAAAAATTAATACCGAATCCGGTCATTTTGGCAAAAGTTTTCATGCTTCAAGTTCTTTATATTTTCAAGTATTCATGGTGTTTGGTTTGGTTGTTTTGTAGAAGAAAACTGTTTTTGGTTTTTTGTTTTGCAGAACATGATTGAGTTTTGCAAAGGGAAAAGATAAAAAAAAACAATAACATTAATGTTTGGTGCATTTTTGGCCAGGAGCAAGTATTTTCAGACAGCCTGGTCTGGTACCACCAGTGTGACAAGGCTGACTCAAATGGTCAAATCTGGACTAGACAAATTAACTCATTCATCCTAGAACAAGAAGAACAACAAAAAAGTTCATGTTAAATACCATATATAGTAAAACACATCTTAATGGAGTGTAGAAATCAAACTCTACAAAATTGGAAACAAAAGAACTAATCAAAATTCTTGAAAAAAAAACGGTTGTTAACTAAATCTGATCATTAGGCCAAAACGTTTGCATGCAAGGAGATACATACGCACACACTTGGATGTGTGAATACTTAGTAGAATTACAGACTTCACTTACTACTTGACAGCTGCATGCACATGCATCTGGGAAGGAGTTTGACAAAAGGCCATTCTAACAGTGTTCTCAAGACATTGTACTATACATAATCTACATTTACGTGTCAGTGACAAAATATTATAAAAGAACATCCAATCAATTGAGGTTACAAGCGATGTTCATATTTTTCAATATTTCAGCCAGAGTATAAAACAATTAACAATCTTTAGAGATGGTAGGGTTAAGGCAAGTATATACATATATAATGCAATATTTTAATTGTATTCTGTTTAAGACGATTAAGCTGAACTTACCACATCAATTTATCATTCAATCACTAATTCATAATTATAAGAAAAGGAAAAACAACGTCTGGCCATTCAAGAATAAATACAGGATAACCCCAACTCACAAAAAATACCAATAAATTCACAATATTTTCTGCAATCCAACTATATTTGGTATGAGTAAACTTTAGTCTATGCTTAACTTGTCCACCAAGTTTCAGTCATGAATTTTCAACAGTCTTAGTTTTATTACCATTCAATAATAAGCACATCTGAATGTGGAAAATTGTCGATAACTCTGACACATCTCTTAGTCTTGCTCTGATTTGATCTGCGATGGCCCTCGTCAGTTGGGGAATAGTTTGGAGATTGTTTTGATAGACAATCTTGGAGATGACCTCACAGATATAAATTTGGAGGTTACGGTCAAGTGAGTGGAGCCCTAGTGATGAGACGATCACTAAAAAGCGCCTCCCCATATAATTTAATAGCGATAAAACAAAGACTGTTAAACATTCATAACTGAAACTTGGTGGACAAGACAGGCATAGACTGAGGTTTTTTGTACCAAATATAGTTGGATGATTTTCTTGGCCTTTTGGCCGGGATCAAAGTGTAGTATCTGTTCGGATGGATACTACACCCCATAGACCGGTATTGTCTTGGCCTTCGGGGCTTGATTTACGCCGGTCTATTGGTCTGCCCTGTGCAGTTCTAAGAGGTCCACCCTCCCAGGCTTTGCCTTCTCACCCTTTGAGAAGGGGTTAGTTTATTGCTAATCGCCTGAGGCGCCCCTACCGGGGAATGCCGACGGGGCTGCCCAGGCAATTTTTAATGGCGAGAGTGCTCAACTTCTCAAGCGCTGGTTTATCAAATTCCACTTTCCCGACATTGTGTCACATCTTACCGCTGTGGGAGGTAGATAAATAACTTGGCCTTTTGGCTAAGATCAAAGTGTAGTATCTGTTTCGATGGATACTGCACCCCATAGACTGGTATTGTCTTGGCCTTCGGGGCTTGATTTACGCCGGTCTGTGGGATTGTCCTGTGCAGTTCTAGGAGGTCCACCCTCCCAGGCTTTGCCTCCCCTCTTTGGGGTGGAGTAAGTTTATTGCTTACTGCCTCAAGCGCCCCTACCGGGGAATGCCGACGGTGCTGCCCAGGCATTTTTTGTAGGCCAGAGTGCTCACCTTCTCGGGCGCTGGCTTTTCAAATCCCACTTTTCTGACCTTGTGTCACATCTTACCTTGTGGGAGGAAGATAAATAAAATAGTTGGATTGAAGAAACTATTGTGAATTTGATTAACGATTCCACGGATGTTCATTTTTATTTGGGGGGGGGGATAGGCTCATCCTATATTTAAGTTTGGTTCATGTAGACTGAAAGCACTTTTTGAGTTGACAAAATTGGTGAAGGACATAGGCCTAACCCTAACCTTGTTGTCCCAAGTAAAAGTGGGTCTAGACTCCTACAAAAGTGTGCGAGTACTTTATACTCAACTAGACTATACTTCATATCCTTTCCTGCTGGATATTAAGTTAAAAACCATTCAAGAGGAAACATATCTAAAAAGACAAACTTCAAAAAACTAAATAAATAAAAATGAGACAACAGTTTTGCGGAAAAAAGTAATGTACAAATCTGCAGAGATATCAAATATAACCTTTTGCCGGACGGGTCATTCTGAACTTTTTGTTTAAATAAATCGTTTATGATAAGAAATCACCCACAAATGGAATCTACAGCTGGCAAATTCATTTTCGTTTATTTACTTTTTCGTTTTCATCATGAGTGAAAGTCACGTGAATACCACGTTTTGCACTTAATAACTTTGAAATAATCCTCAGACAAAAAATGTTTTTTCCAGGACTGCAAATGTTTGTTTTAAAACATCTGAGGAAGTACAAAATGTTTAAGAAAGATGAAAGATTAGGTCAAGTGAATGAATGAATGGAGCAACTAAATTAAATATATATATATATATTATATATCTGTGCGTGTGTGTGTGTGTTTTGAAAGTAAAACTAATATATGGATGTTGCTTTTTGCTAACATTTCATTGTATTACCATCCTCTTCAGAGTGATATCTACATCTATATACATGCAATATATATATATATATATATATATATATATATATATATATATATATATATATATATATATATATACTAGAAGAATACCCGTCCAAGGTCTGTTAAAATGAATTTCCCAAACATAACAGTTTTTCCCCAATTTTATGTCCCCTTATGAAGATTAAAATTAAGATATAATGATATTCCATGAAAATGCCAGTATACTGAAATCATATGCCCTTAATAGGGTTAAGATGAGCATTCATATACACTAAACACTAAATTTACAAAAGCAAAGAAATTCCTAAATTTTTACACTTTTATTTTCACCCACCCCAAATTGTTTTTTCATCCTCTCCCATACATATAAATATTTTTAATTAAAAAAAAAAAAAAATTACCCCTCCCCCTCAAATTTTAGGAATATTTTTAATGCAAAATAAAAAAAAAATTTTTGAACCCCCCCCCCAATAAAAAAAATTTAACCTCCCCCATAGACAGAAATATTTTTAATTTAAAAAAGAAAAAAAAATGTTACCCCCCCAAAAAAAAAAGATTTGTTTCATCCTCCCCCATACATATAAATATTAGAAGCACCCCTGGTCCCTATGCTGCAAAAGCACCCATGGTCCCTATTCTGAAGAAGCCTCTGTGTACTATATTGCAGAAGTGCCCCTGGTGCTGGGTCTTATACTGTAGAACCACCCCTTGTCCCTATACTGCAGAAGCACCCATTGTCCCTATTCTGTAGAAGCCTCCGGGTTCTATATAGTAGAAACACCCCTGGTGCTGGGTCCTATACTGTAGAAGCACCCCTGGCCCCTATATTGCATAAACACCCATGGTCCCTATTCTGCACAAGCCTCCGGGGTCTATATTGTAGAAGCACCAGAAGCACCCCCTTACTGATCACCCCTCCTTTTCATCTGCACAGTACTCTATCTAGGACATTGATCACTTTTCTCCCGGACAACGCCGAGTACTTCAAAAATCAAGGAGGCATCCAGAGCACTACTAATATCGCTCTTACTGATTCCTCCTCATTTCCATCTGCACAATAGCTCGAAAAGAAGCGTATATGCTGTTAAAATATTATACAAATTTATCACTACAGTAGCTCTATCTAGGATATTGAGCACTATTCTCCCTGACAACGCTAAGTACTTCAAAAATTAAGAAGGCATCCAGAGCACTACTAAAATCACTCTTACTGATTCCCCTCCTGTTCATCTGCAAAATATTCCGAATAGAAGCGTAAATCGTGTTAAAATATCATACAAATCTATGACTACAGCAGCTCTATCTAGGATATTGAGCACTTTTCTCCCGGACTATGCCGAGTACTTAAAAAATCAAGGAAGCATCCAGAGCACTACCAAAATCAATCTTCCTAATTCCCCCTCATATCTATGTGTACAATAGTCTGAAGAGAAACGTAGATGGCGTTAAAATATTATCCAAACTTATCACTACAGTAGCTCTATCTAGGATATTGAGCACTTTTCTCCCGGACAATGCCGAGTACTTAGAAAATCAAGGAGGCATCTAGAACATTACTAAAATCACTCTAACTTATTTCCCTTCATTTCCATGTGCACTGAAGTGAAACGTAGATAGTGTTAAAATATTATACAAACTTATCACTACAGTAGCTCTATCTAGGATATTGAGCACTTTTCTCCCGGACAAAGCCGAGTACTTAGAAAATCAAGGAGGCATCTAGAACATTACTAAAATCACTCTAACTTATTTCCCTTCATTTCCATGTGCACTGAAGTGAAACGTAGATAGTGTTAAAATATTATACAAACTTATTACTATAGTAGCTCTATCTAGGATATTAAGCACTTTTCTCCTGAACAACGCCAAGTACTTAGAAAATCAAGGAGGAATCCAGAGCACTACTAAAATCGTAGCCTTCCTATGATGTTATTGATACATCCGAACTGAAGTTATGGTATGACTGATGCAACCGGACAGAATTTAGGGAAAAACCGGGTACATCCGGCAAGGGATTATGGGACGTTTTCAGTGACTCAGCATTTTTATCAGATTACTACATAAATACGTTAGATAATAAGGTTTTTTGGAATTTTCTGGAAAACTAGGATATATGGTAAACTGAAATTTAAATGCCATCAACTAGACCCTAGAACCTCTATATCTGCCAAAAATCAGCTGAATCCATCAAATAGTTGATGAGATACAGGGTGGCATACACGTACGTACGTACGTACACACGGATAACACAAAATCACTCCTGACCTTTCTGGATCTCTGGGTTGCCTTGACTAATGATGCTGAAATTTTACACACTTATAGAACCTATCAAATGAAAATTTTGTGCAAAGTTTTAAATAATTTGGTTTATTGGTTTTTGAGTTATGACTGATCAAAGAAATGAGATTTCTAGCATAGGTCGTTTTTGAAGTCTATTAAGGGATAGAGCGCTATCGCGCCTCCCTTGATTAAACTTTATGTCTAGAATCCTTATTCCAATGTTGATCAACATCCATTACATGATTTGATTCTAGAAAATATCTAAAGTTTAAGAAGAAATTGAAATTCAGGAAATCTTGCTTAATTAAATGACTATGGATCAAATTTAATGCAAATTTGAAATATTTAATTATGCCCCCTAAAACGCTCTTAAAATATATTAAAAAAACTGAAATTGGGTGAATATTTATTAATTGATCCCTAATAACTCTTGTTAAAATTGGGTGAATATTTATTAATTGATGCCTAATAACTATTGTTAAAATTGGGTGAATATTCATTAATTGATGCCTAATAACTCTTGTTAAAATTGGGTGAATATTTATTAATTGATGCCTAATAACTATTGTTAAAATTATGTGAATATTTATTAATTGATGCCTAATAACTATTGTTAAAATTATGTGAATATTTATTAATTGATGCCTAATAACTATTGTTAAAATTGGGTGAATATTTATTAATTGATGCCTAATAACTATTGTTTAAATTGGGTGAATATTTATTAATTGATGCCTAATAACTATTGTTAAAATTATGTGAATATTTATTAATTGATGCCTAATAACTATTGTTAAAATTGGGTAAATATTTATTAATTGATACCTAATAACTATTGTTAAAATTGGGTGAATATTTATTAATTGATGCCTAATAACTATTGTTAAAATTGAGTGAATATTCATTAATTGATGCCTAATAACTCTTGTTAAAATTGGGTGAATATTTATTAATTGATGCCTAATAACTATTGTTAAAATTGGGTGAATATTTATTAATTGATGCCTAATAACTCTTGTTAAAATTGGGTGAATATTTATTAATTGATGCCTAATAACTAGTGTTAAAATTGGGTGAATATTTATTAATTGATGCCTAATAACTATTGTTTAAATTGGGTGAATATTTATTAATTGATGCCTAATAACTCTTGTTAAAATTGGGTGAATATTTATTAATTGATGCCTAATAACTATTGTTAAAATTGGCTGAATATTTATTAATTGATGCCTAATAACTCTTGTTAAAATTTCATAAAATCAGAATTATCTGAATTTTCACAAGGGGCTTCCATCTCCTCTTTGCTCCCTTTGCATGAAACTAAATAAAACTAAATATAGCCCGAATTATCTACGATTACGCCTAGAAGCTGTGTTCCCAAATTCATAATGTGTTGGAATTAGTTAAAGCCCCCCTCACTGATTGGCTGTTGCCATATCCCTTAAAGGTCTCAAGGATTGATTGTCAGGTATTGCAACCCCTTTTTAGTATATGTGGCACATGAGCCAGCCCTTAAAAACCCTTGTATACGGCTTCCCGCCCTCTTTTTCGACGACTCTGCTCCAGTCAACAACACATCGGCTGGTCTTCTCAGTGATACAGCCCACGACGGCATCACAGAGAATGACATCCCACCGATACCCGAACTCTATACCCTCTTTTTCAACAACTCCACTTCAGTCAACAACACATCGGGCAGGCTTCTCAGTGATACAGCCCACGACGGCATCACAGAGAATGACATCCCACCGATACCCGAACTCTATACCCTCTTTTTCAACAACTCCACTTTAGTCAACAACACATCGGACGGTCTTCTCAGTGATACAGCCCACGACGGCATCACAGAGAATGACATCCCACTGATACCCGAACTCTATACCCTCTTTTTCAACAACTCCACTTCAGTCAACAACACATCGGACGGTCTTCTCAGTGATACAGCCCACGACGGCATCACAGAGAATGACATCCCACCGATACCCGAACTCTATACCCTCTTTTTCAACAACTCCACTTCAGTCAACAACACATCGGACGGTCTTCTCAGTGATACAGCCCACGACGGCATCACAGAGAATGACATCCCACCGATACCCGAACTCTATACCCTCTTTTTCAACAACTCCACTTCAGTCAACAACACATCGGACGGTCTTCTCAGTGATACAGCCCACGACGGCATCACAGAGAATGACATCCCACCGATACCCGAACTCTATACCCTCTTTTTCAACAACTCCACTTCAGTCAACAACACATCGGACGGTCTTCTCAGTGATACAGCCCACGACGGCATCACAGAGAATGACATCCCACCGATACCCGAACTCTATACCCTCTTTTTCAACAACTCCACTTCAGTCAACAACACATCTAACGGTCTTCTCAGTGATACAGCCCACGACTGCATCACAGAGAATGACATCCCACCGATACCCGAACTCTATACCCTCTTTTTCAACAACTCCACTTCAGTCAACAACACATCGGGCGGTCTTCTCAGTGATACAGCCCACGACGGCATCACAGAGAATGACATCCCACCGATACCCGAACTCTATACCCTCTTTTTCAACAACTCCACTTCAGTCAACAACACATCGGACGGTCTTCTCAGTGATACAGCCCACGACGGCATCACAGAGAATGACATCCCACCGATACCCGAACTCTATACCCTCTTTTTCAACAACTCCACTTCAGTCAACAACACATCGGACGGTCTTCTCAGTGATACAGCCCACGACGGCATCACAGAGAATGACATCCCACCGATACCCGAACTCTATACCCTCTTTTTCAACAACTCCACTTCAGTCAACAACACATCGGGCGGTCTTCTCAGTGATACAGCCCACGACGGCATCACAGAGAATGACATCCCACCGATACCCGAACTCTATACCCTCTTTTTCAACAACTCCACTTCAGTCAACAACACATCAGGCGGTCTTCTCAGTGATACAGCCCACGACGGCATCACAGAGAATGACATCCCACCGATACCCGAACTCTATACCCTCTTTTTTAACAACTCCACTTCAGTCAACAACACATCGGACGGTCTTCTCAGTGATACAGCCCACGACGGCATCACAGAGAATGACATCCCACCGATACCCGAACTCTATACCCTCTTTTTCAACAACTCCACTTCAGTCAACAACACATCGGGCGGTCTTCTCAGTGATACAGCCCACGACGGCATCACAGAGAATGACATCCCACCGATACCCGAACTCTATACCCTCTTTTTCAACAACTCCACTTCAGTCAACAACACATCGGGCGGTCTTCTCAGTGATACAGCCCACGACGGCATCACAGAGAATGACATCCCACCGATACCCGAACTCTATACCCTCTTTTTCAACAACTCCACTTCAGTCAACAACACATCGGGCGGTCTTCTCAGTGATACAGCCCACGACGGCATCACAGAGAATGACATCCCACCGATACCCGAACTCTATACCCTCTTTTTCAACAACTCCACTTCAGTCAACAACACATCGGACGGTCTTCTCAGTGATACAGCCCACGACGGCATCACAGAGAATGACATCCCACCGATACCCGAACTCTATACCCTCTTTTTCAACAACTCCACTTCAGTCAACAACACATCGGACGGTCTTCTCAGTGATACAGCCCACGACGGCATCACAGAGAATGACATCCCACCGATACCCGAACTCTATACCCTCTTTTTAAACAACTCCACTTCAGTCAACAACACATCGGGCGGTCTTCTCAGTGATACAGCCCACGACGGCATCACAGAGAATGACATCCCACCGATACCCGAACTCTATACCCTCTTTTTCAACAACTCCACTTCAGTCAACAACACATCGGGCGGTCTTCTCAGTGATACAGCCCACGACGGCATCACAGAGAATGACATCCCACCGATACCCGAACTCTATACCCTCTTTTTCAACAACTCCACTTCAGTCAACAACACATCGGGCGGTCCTCTCAGTGATACAGCCCACGACGGCATCACAGAGAATGACATCCCACCGATACCCGAACTCTATACCCTCTTTTTAAACAACTCCACTTCAGTCAACAACACATCGGGCGGTCTTCTCAGTGATACAGCCCACGACGGCATCACAGAGAATGACATCTCACCTATACCCGAACTCTATACCCTCTTTTTCAACAACTCCACTTCAGTCAACAACACATCGGACAGTCTTCTCAGTGATACAGCCTACGACGGCATCACAGAGAATGACATCCCACCGATACCCGAACTCTATACCCTCTTTTTCAACAACTCCACTTCAGTCAACAACACATCGGGCGGTCCTCTCAGTGATACAGCCCACGACGGCATCACAGAGAATGACATCCCACCGATACCCGAACTCTATACCCTCTTTTTCAACAACTCCACTTCAGTCAACAACACATCGGGCGGTCTTCTCAGTGATACAGCCCACGACGGCATCACAGAGAATGACATCCCACCGATACCCGAAATCTATACCCTCTTTTTCAACAACTCCACTTCAGTCAACAACACATCGGACGGTCTTCTCAGTGATACAGCCCACGACGGCATCACAGAGAATGACATCCCACCGATACCCGAACTCTATACCCTCTTTTTCAACAACTCCACTTCAGTCAACAACACATCGGACGGTCTTCTCAGTGATACAGCCCACGACGGCATCACAGAGAATGACATCCCACCGATACCCGAACTCTATACCCTCTTTTTCAACAACTCCACTTCAGTCAACAACACATCGGGCGGTCTTCTCAGTGATACAGCCCACGACGGCATCACAGAGAATGACATCCCACCGATACCCGAACTCTATACCCTCTTTTTCAACAACTCCACTTCAGTCAACAACACATCGGCTGGTCTTCTCAGTGATACAGCCCACGACGGCATCACAGAGAATGACATCCCAATGATACCTGAACTCTATACCCTCTTTTTCAACGACTCCACTTCAGTCAACAACACATCGGGCGGTCTTCTCAGTGATACAGCCCACGACGGCATCACAGAGAATGACATCCCACCGATACCCGAACTCTATACCCTCTTTTTCAACAACTCCACTTCAGTCAACAACACATCGGGCGGTCTTCTCAGTGATACAGCCCACGACGGCATCACAGAGAATGACATCCCACCGATACCCGAACTCTATACCCTCTTTTTCAACAACTCCACTTCAGTCAACAACACATCGGACGGTCTTCTCAGTGATACAGCCCACGACGGCATCACAGAGAATGACATCCCACCGATACCCGAACTCTATACCCTCTTTTTCAACAACTCCACTTCAGTCAACAACACATCGGGCGGTCTTCTCAGTGATACAGCCCACGACGGCATCACAGAGAATGACATCCCACCGATACCCGAACTCTATACCCTCTTTTTCAACAACTCCACTTCAGTCAACAACACATCGGGCGGTCTTCTCAGTGATACAGCCCACGACGGCATCACAGAGAATGACATCCCACCGATACCCGAACTCTATACCCTCTTTTTCAACAACTCCACTTCAGTCAACAACACATCGGGCGGTCTTCTCAGTGATACAGCCCACGACGGCATCACAGAGAATGACATCCCACCGATACCCGAACTCTATACCCTCTTTTTCAACAACTCCACTTCAGTCAACAACACATCGGACGGTCTTCTCAGTGATACAGCCCACGACGGCATCACAGAGAATGACATCCCACCGATACCCGAACTCTATACCCTCTTTTTCAACAACTCCACTTCAGTCAACAACACATCGGACGGTCTTCTCAGTGATACAGCCCACGACGGCATCACAGAGAATGACATCCCACCGATACCCGAACTCTATACCCTCTTTTTAAACAACTCCACTTCAGTCAACAACACATCGGGCGGTCTTCTCAGTGATACAGCCCACGACGGCATCACAGAGAATGACATCCCACCGATACCCGAACTCTATACCCTCTTTTTCAACAACTCCACTTCAGTCAACAACACATCGGGCGGTCTTCTCAGTGATACAGCCCACGACGGCATCACAGAGAATGACATCCCACCGATACCCGAACTCTATACCCTCTTTTTCAACAACTCCACTTCAGTCAACAACACATCGGACGGTCTTCTCAGTGATACAGCCTACGACGGCATCACAGAGAATGACATCCCACCGATACCCGAACTCTATACCCTCTTTTTCAACAACTCCACTTCAGTCAACAACACATCGGGCGGTCCTCTCAGTGATACAGCCCACGACGGCATCACAGAGAATGACATCCCACCGATACCCGAACTCTATACCCTCTTTTTCAACAACTCCACTTCAGTCAACAACACATCGGGCGGTCTTCTCAGTGATACAGCCCACGACGGCATCACAGAGAATGACATCCCACCGATACCCGAACTCTATACCCTCTTTTTCAACAACTCCACTTCAGTCAACAACACATCGGGCGGTCTTCTCAGTGATACAGCCCACGACGGCATCACAGAGAATGACATCCCACCGATACCCGAACTCTATACCCTCTTTTTCAACAACTCCACTTCAGTCAACAACACATCGGGCGGTCTTCTCTGTGATACAGCCCATGACGGCATCACAGAGAATGACATCCCACCGATACCCGAACTCTATACCCTCTTTTTCAACAACTCCACTTCAGTCAACAACACATCGGACGGTCTTCTCAGTGATACAGCCCACGACGGCATCACAGAGAATGACATCCCAATGATACCCGAACTCTATTCCCCCTTTTTTCAACAACTCCACTTCAGTCAACAACACATCGGGCGGTCTTCTCAGTGATACAGCCCACGACGGCATCACAGAGAATGACATCCCACCGATACCCGAACTCTATACCCTCTTTTTCAACAACTCCACTTCAGTCAACAACACATCGGGCGGTCTTCTCAGTGATACAGCCCACGACGGCATCACAGAGAATGACATCCCACCGATACCGAACTCTATACCCTCTTTTTCAACAACTCCACTTCAGTCAACAACACATCGGCTGGTCTTCTCAGTGATACAGCCCACGACGGCATCACAGAGAATGACATCCCAATGATACCCGAACTCTATACCCTCTTTTTCAACGACTCCACTTCAGTCAACAACACATCGGGCGGTCTTCTCAGTGATACAGCCCACGACGGCATCACAGAGAATGATCTCATGCCGTTACCAGAACTCTAAAACAGATAAGTTCTAGCGAACCACGTTTTCGCAACAAACCTCAAACCAACCTCTCTACCATCCTCAAACCATCCTCTCTTCCATCCTCTCTACGATTTACCAATGCCTAAATGAACTCTTTTGTGAAACTGTAAATACTCAATCCGACTTTCTCTTTCTTACTAAATTGATATGAAATTACACCCTTGTGTTTTGTGTTCCTTATTTAGACTTCCGTCCTATACATATCTTTGATGATTTTATCTGCACATGGTTACCCCATTCTCACATGGGAGAATTGAACTTTATTTCAGGATTATTTTAATCCCAACAAATGATCGGTTAATTAGTTTAGGAGTGAATCCTATACATAAATATATAAACACATACACATAGCTAACTTATATATATATATATACTACTAGTAAAACTCTTGCATGTAATGCCTGTAAGGAGAAGAAATTACTCCGTTAGAACATGTTCGTTCAGCATTAAAAGTCATGTTAAAATATTAAAATCTATCTACTACTAAATCGCTGTAGATCTTATTACTTTGTTATCTTGTTTAATTGTTCTCTTGCGCAATGGATGAAGTCACAACAGATACAGTAAATAATGATGGCATCATCCATTAAAACAGACGGGGGATAACCATGCACAGCAGATTACATCACAAAATGTGACCCTTCTACTAGACGAATGTGTAGATGCTACTAAAACTATTGTTATCTGACATGTTTGTTTGTCTCCGAGCACAATGAATGATGTCATAAAAGGATAGAATGATTGAACCAACAATTATCCCCCAACAAGCTGACTAATCTACTGAATCTCACTTGGCACATTGAAGATGGGTTTCAGAAAGGACTGGTAGCAGAAGCCATCTTTGTTAATCTGTCTCTCATATACGACATTGTGAAGCACCACCGTTTCCTGCAAAAGAACTGGCACTCACAGACCTCATTGAAGTCATCTTGAAAGACAGGCGCTTCTATGTTACCCTGAACAACAAAGAAAGTCGTTGGTGACGACTTACCTCAAAGTAGTGTACTGGCTTCACTACTGTATAACATCTACACTTATGACCAGTGAATAGACCAGAACACTGAGTGGTTCATCTATGCTCATGCCATCTGTGTCACATTCCAAGAGAGTACATTTGATGCAGTCTAAGCAAACCTCAACTCGGCCGCAGATGAGCTACTCCTCTAATATAAAGACAACCAGCTGCACGGAAACCCTGTAAAGACTCAAGTTTATTCATTTCATCTCAGGAACATGGAAGATAACCGACCTCTTCACATCACGTTGTCTAGAATGCAATGAGAACTGCATCAACTGCAAGTGAGGAGCTACAACATACACACACACTGAGATGCACTGCATTTACTTTGTACTATTCCTCTAGGGAGTATGTGGGTCCTGTTTGGGAGAGATCAACACATGCCAATAAATTAGACCCAGCATCGAACAACAACTGCTGATTGATCAATGGTTGCCTGAAGCCTACCCACCTGAAGAACCTGCAGTCCTCACTGGAATTGCCCCTGCAGATGTGAGATGGGAAGTTGCCTGCCAAGTAAAGATCACAAAGGCTACCAGTAATGAATGCTATTTTATTCATGGACGTGAAACAATGGCCCAACGACTTGAATCAAGAAGAAGCTTCCTCGGCTATGTCCAGCCCCTAACAACATCTTAGGAAAAGAACAGACTGCAGTTGCAGACAAGAGGGATAGCGAATTCGCCTCCCTCCGACTAACATTGGAATCCCCTCTTCTGAAGCCATTGCTCCTGGCTTAGAAGTTTCATGGTTCCAGTGGAGGACACTCAACCACTTGAGAATAGGAATGGGACGATCAAAAGCTACTATGGCCAAATGGGGTTACAAAACCGACCCAACCATCTGCGAATGTGCAGAGGAGGACCATACAATGCAGCATTGCCTTCCCTTCTATTCCCCAACCAGTGCAGCTTGAAAAATCTTGCAGAGTTTAATGATTAGGCAAAGAACTGCATAAAGAAGTGTGCAACTGTTGTATAACTACATGCTTCAAATCCACTTAAACACGTTTGAAAAACAGTGGGCAAATCTTGTAAAGTGTCACAAAGTCATTAAAACGGGTTGAAGACTTCGAGAAGAGATCCTTTATGATGTCATAAATGCTGATGATATGATTGTTTGTTTGCCACCGTGCACACTGGATGACATCACAAAATGTGAATAATATAAATAACGGATAAGTGAGGTAAAAAGATGAGGCGAATGACATCAATAATTAAGAGAAAGCAAAAGAAGAAGAGGACGAGCGAATGATTATTATCAAGAAAGAAATATATTTACTTAAAAGTGGATAACATCACAAAATAAGCTTTGAATATTGTAATTTAGAATGTTCATTTTGGGATAAAATCAGAGTGAGGTTCGAACTTACAACCTATGTCTCTTGGAAACATCTTCTATAAAATGGTCTAACCCAAAAGAGATCATAGGTGATATAAACAGATCTACTAAGGATAATGAATTAGAATGGAATACTCGGAAGAGAGAGAAAGAAAGAAAGAAAGAGAGAGAGAGAGAGCTACACTTCGAAATCACTGGCTACTAATGTGCTGCTAGACTCGTATCTGATTCTGAGTTTGGTATTTGCAACATCTGTGGCTTAGATTAGTATTTGAAATGTTTACTGCCAAGACTAGAATTTGGGCTATATGCCGCTTAGACTATAATCTGGGTGGTGTATTGTTTGTTTAGACAAGTATTTGGGCACAGAAGAAAATTTAGGCTAAGTACCATTTGGACTAGAATGGTTGGAGTAAAATTGAGGCTGCATGCCGCTCAGAGTAGCCTGTGGATCTGTGTCAATCAGACTAGTATTAAGTTTGTGTGCTGCTCAGTCTAATATTTGGGCTGCATTCTGCTAAGGCTAGTATTTGGGCTGCATGCCTCTCAGACTGGTATTTGGGCTTTTTGTAACTCAGGCTAGCGTTTGGGCTGTATGCTGCTCAAACAATTATTTGAGTTGTGTGCTAGTATTTTGGGTTAATTAATCTTAAAAAAACTATGTTAAACAAAGAAATAACAGAAAAAAAAAAAACAATTTAAATTATAATTGCTTTAAAAAATGTTTAGATCAAGAACCGAAACTGTGCCATTTGCTGTTTACATGTTAAATGTTTAACTTAAGGGAAATGTCGATGTCAGAGATAATAAAGTCTTGTGTGAGTGAGGGTGTGCATTCTAGAAAAAAAGGAATGGAACAAAAAAAAATTCGACAGAAAGAGATCAGATAAAAATGAAAGAGGACAAAGAATAACAAGAAATGGAAGGAAAGAAAAGAAAAAGAAAAGAAAAGAAAAAGAAAACAGCAAAGGAAAAAAATTGAAGGAATGTGAAAACAGGAAAAGAAATTGATGGAAAGATACTCTACAACAACGATTGAAAAGGGAGAAAAAATAAAATATAAAAAAAGGGGAAAAAAAGATAAAAGTCAAAGATGGGTTCCCAAAAAACATTTACAATCAAAGATAACTACAAAATGACGTGAATGGAGAACACAATGGAGTAAAATTAATTGCAATGAAAAAGAAAATAATGTTGAAATGAAATCACAATTAAATCCATTAGAATATGAATAAAAAAGATGGAGGATTGTTGATCAATTCTTTGTTATTTGGGTTTTTAATATATTTTCTTTCACATCACATATAACTTTCTTTTCAATTCTAATAATAGACATTGTTAAAATGATAAATCAGCGTTTCTCAACCTTTTTACCCTTGCATAACCCTTAAAATAAATTACATGTTTCAAGAAACCCCTGCACAGAAACAATTTTTGGGGAAGTCGCTTCAGACAATGCATGGCACCATTTGATGTAAGGAGCTAAAAAGATGATTATTGTTAAAACAGGGGATGCTTATTGAGCTTAATCTTGAAAAGCTCAAAGGTAGGAGGAAATAGTCAGCAGGAAAAGAGTTCTACAAGCCTGCACTTTTTGGAAAAAAAAGCTACTAGAATAGGAAGATGTATTATAATGAGATATCTGAACAGCGAATTGATGAAGACCACTAGACCAATGAGTTAAACAAGATGGAACAAAAGAAGCAGGGAATAAATCAGACGATTCGGAAGAACACGTACCATAATAGATTTTTTAAATAAATAATTATGTCCTATATCTTTTTCATTTTAGTTTCAGGATAGTTTACATGGTATATTTTTGAATAACCAGTTTACGAAAAAATTACTACTTCTTTTGACAAATTTTTCGGTAATGCTAAGTAAATGTTATACTGTTATGCAACTGGGGACCATTTGTGAATTTAATATTCCCTAGAAATTTCCTCCTTGAAGAGTGAAGCCCAGTCAAGTCGCCCAGCATGAATGATGCACTAAGAGGAATACATCATCAAGGAATTTTTATTCACACAAAAAATTCTAAACTCAAAAGTAAAAAATAAACATAAGTAACGAATATCACAAACCGATAATATCAATGTGAACAGAACGAAAACAGATTATTGCTGTATCAGTTTATTATTTATCTTTTACTGGCAATGTTGAAAAGACATGAGATAATTCAAGATAAAATGTCCTGTTGATCAATAAATGGGCTAAGAAAATGCTACTTTCAGAGCTTTTTGATAAACTGAAATATTACTAGAAAAGGCGGTTTCAAACAGGCACAGTAGTTACTTCGCCAATCATTGTTATATTTTAATAACATAATGACGATGTCTATATTAAGATAACCAAGAATATATATATATATATATATATATATATATATATATATATATATATATATATATATATATATATATATATATATAATATTACCGAATTAAAATTTTAAAGTTGTTCGCACTAAGAACGAAAAATTAAAAATGGCGGAATAGTTAGATCTCACACGTGTGAGTGCTTGCTCTCAATTTTTATTTGTTTTTTTTTGCTTGTTTTCACCCTAAAATGAAACTGATGTATAATGTAGGTGTTTTCAAGACACTCTAATCCAAGAACTTTTTATTATTTGTGAATTTTTTCTGATGATTTTTTAGTTGTTGCAAAGACGATATTGACATACAAATGTTGTTTGGCACAAGGCAAATGAAACGGACGGTTAAAAATATATCTCACAGAAATTTTAAATTTTTGGAAATGTGAAAAAATAATAATAAAAGTAATAAAATAAACCATGGTTATTGGAATATAATATAAACTGTCTTATATATATATATATATATATATATATATATATATATATATATATATGTATATATGTATATATATTTATATATATATATATATATATATATATATATTTACTATTGAGTTACCGCTTATCAATGCCTAGAGCCACTTCAGGATAATGGTCAATGAGACTGAAATGATTGTCAACTGAAAGATGAGGAATACTATGGGAGTGCTAATATTGATCAATAGTATGGACTTATTATTTATGAGGCGGTTGTTGAAAAGAATTTGTTGACATTGGACTTGAAGACGATCAAGTTGTAATCAGCAGAGAAGCAGTCCTGCGGCAATGTGTTCAACAGACCGGAAGTTCTTGCAAAGAAACTCTACATGTGAAAATTCCACCTGATGCTAGGCACGTGGAGGGAGAAAGGAAAGTATTTTTCGATATGGTTGCAAAACGAGTACCTTCTGTGAATATTTTACAATGAGAAACGAAAAGTTGGAGCTCAGTCGAGCACGTTCCATGTTATTAACGATATAGCAGAGAGAGACTAGCAAAATTAAGTCAAAAGTGTAATAGCTTATCTCAGTTGTTCTCGTAGTAGCGTAGGTTTTAAGGGAACACTGGTTTAGAAACGCTGCGATAGATAAATAGAATGTAACAACAAGTTAATGAAAAATTAAACAAACATCTGATTGAATTACTTAACCAATTGTTGACTGTAGTGTGTGTGTGTAGCCCCCCCCCCTACATACAGTCAACAATTGGTTTAGTAATTCAATATCTGCCAAACAAGATTTCTGAAAAAAGCGCCAAAAAATGTATAAGATATTTTGCAAAACGTGTACAATGTTTTCCTTCCATTCTCATTTTGTTTCTAGTGATTTTGTTGCAATTCTTCAGAATGTATCAATATTGAGATGTGGGTGTCTAAAAGTCAAGTTAACATCAGAAATTTCCCTGTAAAATGAAAATTAAGAAAGTGGAAAATTCCATTGGAAGTTTAAAGTTTTACAATTAGGACGACGTGGCAGGATATGACGTAATGGACCGGAAGTACGAAATGATACTTGGCAAAGAAAAGAGAAAGATCTGCATCTTTGAGATGTGGGCTATGACTGTGTTTGGATCTTGTCTTCGAAGCGCTATCCTTGTTTGCTCCATCCTGGGAGTGGTCGAGGAGAAGCTCACGTGATGTGAAAACCCTTTAAAATGCTCCAAAGAAACTGAAATTAAGGGAAATATTGATATGTCTAATACCTATTGTTAAAATTTCACAAAATTCGTAGGTATATGAATTTTTACAAACGACTTCCACCCCCTTTTTATCCCTTTGCATAAAACTAAATAAAACTAAATATAGCCCACATTACTCACTCTGACACCTAGCAACTGTGTTCTAAAATTCATAATGATCAGTTTATTAGTTTTTAAGTGAATCCTGTACATACAAATATATAAACATACCTAATATATATATATATATATATATATATATATATATATATATATGACTAAATCTAAATCTAGCCACACCGATGAGTCATAAAGACCATGAGTCACGTGTTTGTTGATAACTAAATTATATATATATATATTTAAACAAAAAGAAGTTTTTAAAGTAAATAAATAATTTATTTTAAAAAACAAATAATTTGCGTTGTCCAGGTTTTCAAAATATTAAAAAAAAATATTCTCCTTATTATTGCCATTCCAGCAACGTTTTCAATGTGTGACTTTTCAAACTACCTTATTCACGTAACCGCGTGCTACACACAGCGGCATATCAACATTAATCGTCGATAACATCAAGACGAATTTCAACTTGACTGCGATAGATATGTCTCAGTCAGGGAGAAAAAAGAAGAAAATAAAATATGCTTATACTTCTACAAGGGTGTTTACCACCGAAAGTACTCAAGTTAAAAAAAAAAGTTTTAAAGTAAATGAATAATTTATTTTAAAAAACAAATAATTTGCGTTGTCCAGGTTTTCAAAATATTTTTAAAAAATATTCTCCTTATATATATATATATATATATATATATATATATATATATATATATATATATATATATATATATAGTTAACAGCACGTTTTAAAGTTCTTTGAAAATAACAATTCTTTTAAAGTATAGTTACAATAAGAGTTATAACTGTAAAGGTAAATGTTAACAAATTAGTAATTTTTTTTTTTTTTTTTTTTTTTAGTAAAACTCTAGTTTGTAAATTAATCGTGCTTAAATGTCGCCAAACTTTAATTCCGTATTGACGTTATAACCAATTAAGTTTTCTTATAATTTCCTATATAAATCGAAATCTTCGTCCTGAATTTTCGTCTTTTTATTTCTAATCGTAAATAATTAATCGTGAACGCCCGAATCTTTACCAATTTTGTAAATAAACCGTTTTTAAATTGTCGCTAAACTTTAATTCCATAGTGTAAATCATCTCGAATCTTGACGCTATACAACTTAAATTTTTAATATGTTCTAATCTAAACCGAAATCTTCGTCCTACATTTTCGTCTTCTAATTTTTAATCGTAAATAATTAAACGTAGTTTTTAATCGTGAACGCTCGAATATTTCATCATATATTTTTACCCATAAAGCTCACATTCGAAATTTTAAATGAGATGATTTATTTGTTTAAATAGCAAAAAAGAATTCTTTTATATATATTTTTATATTTTTATATTTCTGCATATATTAAAAAATTAATCTTACTTCTGTAACCACTCCTCGATTATTTTAACATTTACCTCCTTTTTACATAGACCAATCAAAAAAGTGAATTTATCTTTTTAAGACGATCAATTTCTCTCATTATTTGTTTTTTTTGACGTGGTTGTCTATACATCTGAGGAGACCTAATTAAAGGGGTCGAAATAAGTTATTATGTGTACAACCTTAATGTGTGTATAGTTTTTCTTTTTATAATTCTATATATATATATATATATATATATATATATATATATATTCTCACTTATGAGTGAAACACTCTGGTGAAAAAAATAATGATTTACACTTAGCATTAAGGCACTGCTCTTTTTATAAAAATAATTGAGTACTTTCAGTTATCAGTATCATAAAAATATATATATATGAATAAATACATAGCATCATTCATAATGCGATATTATTTTTCCTACTGTCACTAGCAGTTCCGTAGTTCAGTTGATAGTGTGCCGAACGTCAGTCACTGGGGTTTCGGCTTTGAATCTCGCAAGGTCTAGCCACACTGATGAGTCATAAAGACGACGAAATACGTTTCTGTGGATAACTATATTCTAAATATATATATATATATATATATATATATATATATATATATATATATATATATATATATATATATATGAAGATTACTATATATATATATATATATATATATATATTATACATATATATAGTAGAATCAAATATAAACTAAAAGTAAACTTTTAATAGATAGAACCTATATTGAAATAGTTTAAGCGCTATATACGAGATAGAGCAATTATAAAGATAGAAGAAATAAGAGTGATAAACATGTACGAATGTCCAGATTTATTTCAAACTTCGATTGTTCAATGCAAGGTATATTCTGTAATAAACTAATGTTTATTATTCTTTCCTCAAGCCATATATTATATATATATATATTTATTTATATATATATATATATATTATATATATATATATATATATATATATATATATATATATATATATTTATATATATATATATATATATATATATATATGAAGATTACTATATATATATATATGTATGAACTTTACAAATATATATATGTATAAACATTACATATATATATATATATATATATATGTATGAATATTACAAATATATATATATATATATATATATACATATATGTATGAACATTACAAATAAAGATTACTATATATATATATATATGTATGAAGATTACTATATATATATATATATATATATATATATATATATATATATATATATATATATATATATATATATATTAAGTAAGAATATTTAGTTGTGATCTTCTGAAAGATAATGGGAAGCAATTTTTTTTAAAGAACCTGAAGCCAGATCTTCTCTAATTCTGGATTTATACGATGGACAAATAAAGTATGCAAAGGGGATTTGGCTTAATTCCTTCTGGTCAAGACTGATTCATCGGTTGTTGCTTCAGCTGTCCATGGTGGTGGTGCTGGGTGTGGTGAGGTCGTCTTCAGCTCTTTCTTATAAACTTTACTTTTAAGGATGCCATAGATAATGGTCACATTTAGACACTGCGAATCATATGTGCTAAGCTGTTAAGTACCAGTTTTTTACATTCTTAAAAAACATAATTTCGTGGCCATGTTCCATCCTTCTTACTTTTCCTTACTTTGAGGTAGGTGCATGATTCAAATAATGGATACCACAATAGACTATGGTATCGGCTATTCCGATTTTAAATCTCATCATATCAATTGGTTTCATTTACCCAATAATAGTATTAGGAAAAAGATATGAAATGGCAATTTATCCCGTTATGTGTAAAATAGCAACTTCAATTCAATGAAGTGTGTTGGATATTGGTAGATAAATCAGCTCGTATTGATTTAGCTGCAAAATATCCATCTGGAGACATTAACAAGATAACTCATAAACAGGATGTATTATAGATAAGGGGGCAGCAGGGTTTAGACGGTTGACCTGTCAGACAAGACAGCCCTGCGTGGGAACAGCGAGTTAGAAGTGACGTCAGACGATTGATTTGAGAACGAAAAGTTCTAGGAGTTAAAATGTGCTAAGCAGATTTGGAAACATCCAAGCCGTGGGCTTACATTAATAAGTACCTCGTGGGCTAATATATAATAAGTATATAAATATATTGTACATGAATAAATACCCCATATTATAATAAGTACATGAATATCTTACATGACTATATCTTTATATTACATGAATAAGTACCTCGTGGGCTAATATATAATAATTCTCTTCATGTCTTTGTTTTTTTATATCCACCAGATCCCTTTGAAATGTTGCAGCCAATTGCATAAATGAATTTGTCTTTAAAAGATTTTTGTGGTTAATTAATTAATGTAATTAATGTCATGAGCCTCAAGTGGTTTAGAACGCGGTTTTGAGTTTATCATCAGTCTAGCAGGATGGTAACTGGTGAAGAAAAACAAGGTATGATTTTGAGTTATAATGATTGAACTGCTAATTGATTTTGAGTTATAATGATTGAACTGCTAATTGATTTTGAGTTATAATGATTGAACTGCTAATTGATTTTGAGTTATAATGATTGAACAGCTAATTGATTTTGAGTTATAATGATTGAACTGCTAATTGATTTTGAGTTATAATGATTGAACTGCTAATTGATTTTGAGTTATAATGATTGAACTGCTAATTGATTTTGAGTTATAATGATTGAACAGCTAATTGATTTTGAGTTATAATGATTGAACTGCTAACTGATTTTGAGTTATAATGATTGAACTGCTAATTGATTTTGAGTTATAATGATTGAACTGCTAATTGATTTTGAGTTATAATGATTGAACTGCTAATTGATTTTGAGTTATAATGATTGAACTGCTAATTGATTTTGAGTTATAATGATTGAACTGCTAATTGATTTTGAGTTATAATGATTGAACTGCTAATTGATTTTGAGTTATAATGATTGAACTGCTAATTGATTTTGAGTTATAATGATTGAACTGCTAATTGATTTTGAGTTATAATGATTGAACTGCTAATTGATTTTGAGTTATAATGATTGAACTGCTAATTGATTTTGAGTTATAATGATTGAACAGCTAATTGATTTTGAGTTATAATGATTGAACTGCTAATTGATTTTGAGTTATAATGATTGAACTGCTAATTGATTTTGAGTTATAATGATTGAACTGCTAATTGATTTTGAGTTATAATGATTGAACAGCTAATTGATTTTGAGTTATAATGATTGAACTGCTAATTGATTTTGAGTTATAATGATTGAACTGCTAATTGATTTTGAGTTATAATGATTGAACTGCTAATTGATTTTGAGTTATAATGATTGAACTGCTAATTGATTTTGAGTTATAATGATTGAACTGCTAATTGATTTTGAGTTATAATGATTGAACTGCTAATTGATTTTGAGTTATAATGATTGAACTGCTAATTGATTTTGAGTTATAATGATTGAACAGCTAATTGCCAAGGACTGTATTATAAGTAACTGGCAACGTGAGGATCGGGGCGTCCCCGAGATCCACTCGCTCTATAACAAGTGTTTTGACACTAAGAAGACCCAAAAAAGGGTTGGTATGCCGTTAACTAAAGAAACCAAGTCAAACCTAAACATTATTTGTTCTTAATTAATAGTTTATTTTCAAGGCTTGATAAAACCTACCAAAAGACTGGCAGGACGGCCAAAGATGAGATGGCTCGACAAAGTGATAACAGACTTCAATTCATTATCAGACTTACACCTTCAAAGCTATCAGTATTCTCGGAATTAGGTGGGAGATCTGGTGTTAACAGCATGATGTTAATCAAGTTAACGAATATGGAGTGATGATAATGATGATTAAATATAATTATCAAGAATTTCTTTCTTAAATATATTCGGTGTGTAATTGACCTAATGGATACCATTGCGGACTATGAAATTGGCTATCACGGTTTGAAGCCTATCAGATCTATTGTGTCCATGTATGCACTAATACTGTTTGAAAAGGTATGAACACGCACCCCCCCTCCCCCAGTTATGTGTTAAATAGCAACTTATGTTCAATTAATCGTTTCCAATAGGTAATATTTACTTCGGCATTAAATGAAATAAATGTCTAATGAAATGATTCATTTATTCATTACTAGCAGGGCTACCTGGCGTTGCCCGGGGGGGGGGCATGAATAAGAAAATAGAAGAGTTGAAATATGTTTTAAACTTCTCCCTCTCTCTGTCACGTTACTTGTTTTCTTTCTTTATTCATTGTCCTTGATCAACTGACTGCTTCAATATCAAAGAAAGAAAGAAGGAAGAAAATCAGCAATTTAATCTAAATTAAAAGTTTGAACAAACAAATATTTGATTACAGCGTATTTTTTTATGTAGGACTTGTAGAAAATCAATCTTTTTTAATTCAATAATTTTTCATTTTACTAAAAGTATTGCATGCTTAAAATTGTTTAAATTCATAAAACGTTTAATTTTCTTATTCATTTGAACAAATTAAATGAAATATTATTGAATTAAAATGAAACAAAATTTGCATTTATGCTCAATTGTAATTTTTAGAATTTTGTACCCAATGAGTTTTGTACTTTTTTATCCAATCCTATGATGAGGAGTTATGAGGCAGCTATCCAGAACAAAGGATACGCCACTATTAATGCTTGTTTGTGCTCAGTTTTGCTGTCATTTTTTGCGTTATAAAACAATGCTTAAAGGATCTTAATTCATTTTGGGCGGTAAATTTGTAATCTGTATTTTATTTAGCTTTTATTTAGCTTTTATTTAGCTTTAAAAAGTTTCAAGTTCAATGAAACTGTAAATTGCTTACACCATTCAAAAGAGAAATAAATTCTGTTTCGGAATTTCTGAGATGAAGATTGATTATTTGTATCATTTTGATTATTGGTACTACTGTTTTCTATCTTGGATGTTATTCTCAGAACGTTTCAGCCGATGTAACCTCTGACCTACACATCTAAAACAAGTATAGGTTTTAGGCTCCTAAAATTCATACTAGAATTGTCCGCAAAGACCCGTGGCACAATGGATATAAATGCTAAGTAACGGCGGGCAATACTAAGAATACAATTACGAATTACTTAAGACATCTACCCGGTCATGGTTGACAGAACGAAAGCAAGCTACCCACATGGATTTAATAAAAGATTCCGTTCGAAATTCCGTACAGATTCCCGAGTTCGACAAGACGCTAATAATAGACAGAAATAAATTCTACATAAATTTTAAAAAGTAAAAATACTTCATATATTTTTAGGAAAATTTTTTTTTCTGTGATAAGAGTAAAAGTTTTACCATCAGTCTTAAATTGATTTTTGCCACTGTATATATCATAATCATAATCCATTTAACATCTGTTTTACATGCTGGCATATATATATATATATATATATATATATATATATATATATATATATATATAATGTGTGTGTATGTTCATGTGAAAACGAAATTCTTACAATGGTGGCATTTTTCAACTGAGCCAAAACATTCCAAGACTGAAATGTGAGAAAATAATTCAGAATGGAACATAGTTTTATTTACTAAATACAGTTTTCTTTATAAATTTCAGTTTTCTGAACTCAGGTTTGAAAGAGTGTGAAGTGTTCCCATGACGTGTAAATATTCAACTGACACTTAAAACAAAATCCCGAAGATTTTTGGCAGATAGTCTGAGGAGGAATCCAGGAATCTGTCATCAGGACAAGTACGAGCTCAACAAGCATGGCGTTTGTGTGTGTACAGGTCTTGAGTGAATGACGCTCAAGCCAAAACCTGAAAACTTCCAGAGCTGAGAACCGCACCCACTCATCACTCACTCGACGATGATGATGAGTCACTGTGATGACAATCTGAAGTCACTCTCCTCTCCACACGTAAGACAATAATTACAATTACACACGGCGAAAAACAAACAGTTTCTGAGTCTTTTATACCCTAGAAGCAATTTGTTTATGAAAATCAGATGTATTTTAGTTATGGAAGGACCTAATAATGAATATGGAAGGACTTAATAACGTAGTGTAGATTATCCCGAATCTTGACATTATACCAATTAAGTTTTTAATATGTTCTAATCTAAACCGAAATCTTCGTCCTGCATTTTCGTCTTTTAATTTTTAATCGTAAATAATTAAACGTAGTTTTTAATCGTGAACGCTCGAATCTTTCATCCAATATTTTTACCTATAAAACTCACATTCGAAATTTTAACTGAGATAATTGATTTATTTCAATAGCAAAAACGAATTCTCTTATATATATTTTTATATTTCTGCATATGTAAAAAAATAGTAGAGTCAAATCAATCTTTTACTTCTATCACCCCTCGTCGATTATTTTAACATCTACCTCCTTTTTTTACATCGACCAATCAACAAAGTGAATTTATCTTTTAAGACGATGATCAATTTCTCTCATTATTTGTTTTTTTGACGTGGTTGTTTATACGTCTGAGGAGACCTAATTAAGGGGTCGAAATAATTTATAATGTATACAACCTTAATGTGTGTATAGTTTTTTCCTTTTAATAATTCTGTTTTGCTCTGTTTAAATGACATTGAGCTCTGTTATTCTGATTCTCAACACAAAATTGAAATCTACACACTATATATATATATATATATATATATATATATATATATATATATAAATAGACCACCAAACAAAAAAATAAATAAATAAAATAAAAAAACAATAACAACAAACTAAACGAAAACCTAAAAACTTAAAACCTAAAATAGAAATTCAAGGAACCACGTGTTAAAATAAGGTCACTCATTGTATTGACACAACAAGGGAAACAGGGATAGGCCAATCTACAGAAAACAGAACAATAGAATAGGAAATAGGAAGTAAAACTAACCGAACCTTTGTTCGTAGGAAGCCAAACGATTGGCTAAGAGAACAAGAAAGAATCTGATTGGTTAACTAGCTAGTCGTGTATATAAAAACACTTGGTAAAACTAACTCCATGCATTTTAGCCTGAAAATTCCACCGGGGAAGAAACGCAGAAGCATCTGTGTAGCTTAATTGCCATAAATATATTTTTATAACTTACTACCTAGCTCTACTTACGTATCGAGCACTGTTGAAGTAAATACTGAAAATTGACACATAAAAAATTATATCTCCTTATAAAATTTTATGTGGATACATGAAATAGTAATAATTATATATATATATATATATATATATATATATATATATATATGAGAAAGGAAGGATAAAGGTAATCCGACGTAATGGAAAATGAAAAAGGAAAAACCAAAAAGGATGTTTTTTTTATATATTCACACTCTTACCCACCTATCCCTCCCACTTTCAAACCACCTTCATTTTTTCAAATCTTTTCTAAAACCATGACATTACACACACACCAGAGAACGTCCCCTTCCCTCCTCTTTCCCCACCCCTCCACTTCTTCACTAACAGCCATCCACATTATATCCGTTTGCCCCCACCCCTCCACTTTTTCACTCAGAACTATCCTCATTAATTTCATTCCATGCTACTGACTTCACTAAGCCCGGACATCGGGCCTGCGCACCCAGTAGTGGCTACTACTTTTTCTCATCAACCCATCATGTCAACCCAATATTTTCACGTACTTGCATGACATTTTTCTTAAAATTATCCTCCTGAGGAAGTCTTACAAATGAAGATGAAACGTTGATGATGTAAAAAACACATCCTTTTTGGTTTTTCCTTTTCATTTCCCATATATATACATATATATATAATTTATTTAAATACTGTATATTACATATTTAAGAAATGTACCGCGGTTTCATCCAAAAGGACAGATTTAGTAAATTTCTGTGCCCAG
>OY744530.1:106517060-106542060 GCA_963556195.1 Sepiola atlantica | reverse complement strand
AATTTTGTTCATAATTTTTTTTAACAACATATATAGTTTTTAATAATGATAGAAATATCTCTGTAACAATATTTGACGGGAGATAATTAAGATACACAAAATATAGGCGAGAAATGAGGAGTGAAAGTAACTTTCTGAAGTGTTGGAAAATAGGAGACGTGGAAAAAAACAAAAAAAAACACTAGACACTTTCTTTGGTTGTGACTGTGAGATGAGGCAGACGTATTTTTGGATTACTTCTTCCCTCTCCCCTATGGGGGCGAGTTGGGGGAAATTCATGCTGTGTAATGCTCTCAGCAGAATTTAAATAAAATTAAAAATAAATTAATTCATGTTTCTATGCTCAGTCTGGCAATATGTGCTTGTGTAGACTGTTTTAATGTTTATAAAACGTGCATATATATATATATATATATATATATATATATATATATATATATATATATATATATATATATATATATAGTGTTAGAGTGAAATAAATTCCAGAAGGAAATCCGGGTATAAGAGCTCAATGTAATAAACAGAGCAAGAATAAAATAAAATAAAATAAAGTAACACGAAATCACAATATCCGGTGCGATAATTTATTTCAACCATACGGCCTTTTCAAGCATCCAAGTGAGGTGATTATATAAATATATATATGACATACCCAGGGTTGGATCACAACCACTACCACTATTATTCTACTTTGATTTCATTCGAAAATTCATAAACTGTCACATATCTTTTAAGACATTCGTCTTGCGTAACTAAAATAATAAATCTCTTTACTTCTATATTATCCTTATTATTATTCTTACTATCATTATGATTAGATTTTTTATTTTTCTTGTATCTAAGTAAAGAAACTTATTATTTTGCCATTTAATTTACATATGTGTCTGTGGTGTGTACTGCCACATGCATATAAATTAGATCATGACGTTGACAAAAGAGAGTCACCCTTTCTCTAAATGCTCAAAAAAACATTAAGAAATATTACAAAATATTTGAATCGACATAGAGTGAGAGGCGCGAGAAATACAAAGATAACTAAGAGAGAGATGGATGACTTGTTCAGTTAATTACAAATTATGGTTAATTAGAACAATTAAAACAGAATCTTTTTAAAACATAACTCAATCCCAGAACTAAGCTATATTTAAGAATGTATTTAATGCAATTAAAATATATAGGGGGAAAAAAGACATTAAGGAAACAAACGTTGATTAACTGAGTTTTATTGTAATAATAGAAGTATAAGCTCAACATTACACAGGGTTTCATGTCCCTAAAATACAATCGCCAGATGTTCCTTTTGCTGTTGTTGAATTCTTTTATTGATATATTCAAATTCGGCCCAAGATGGGGATACTGCTGCCCCATGTGGGGAGGTTCCGCTCAGAGAATTATTGTCTGCCTTGACAATGTACAAAACTGACTTCACAATCTAGTGGTAGATCATCTCTTCTCTTCCCTGCATCCCCGTTTTCACAGAAGCGACATTGCTAGTTTTTCCCTACTCTATCAGTATCTCGATGGTAGGGGCTCACTTGAGCTTCAAGCTCTGGACCGCCTCCCCCCCCCCCCCGGCCCTGTAAAATCTTCCAGCAAGAACTCGTCTCTTACCAACACTGCAAAGAATTCTTCTTTCTTCCTCTATGTACCTAAACCTAAAATCAAACGGACTTCAATGAACACAAGTTTTTTTTTCAAGAACTTCCAACTGTGGAATACGTTACCACAGGAATGTTTGTCTTCAGACTACAACATGGTTGTTTTCAAGTCCAATGTCAACAAATATTTCTGAAATCGTCCTGTGAATTAGTCATAGTTCTCAGTCCGTTCATAGTACTGTTTCATCATCCAATTAAAAATCTCACTAACCCTTATCCTCGAGGTGCTTTTGGTCTTAGTAAGTGGTGATCCATTAATATTATAATATTATATATATATATAAGTACGCACAGACTAATTTTAGTATAAAAACGGAATGTACGTGTTGTTTTCAACCTGTGAACAATTGTGCATATATAAAATTGAATTGTAGAATGCGATATTAATGAAAAGCTTTAAGCAACATTTCATCTGTTCCTTTGCAGATAGTCATTAAAAATGGCTTAGGTGGAAATATATAAACTGAGGCTGAAAGAAAAAGCTTACAGTTTTATTATTATTTTCAATACATTAAAACAAGAGAGAGGAACGGGCAAAAAGAAGAGAGAGAGACAAATGGAGAGAGATAAAAGTGTTAATGTAAACCTGTTGCCCACACTTTTTGACCCTTTTTTTGGGCGAGCAACACTGGGTAGTCTTGCTGATGTTTTTTTATAAAAATGTGTGTTTGCGTCTTCATTAGCAACCACCTGGATATATATATATATATAAGTATATATATATATATATATATATATATATATATGTATATATATATATATATATATATATATATATATATATATATGTATATATATATATATATATATATGTATATATATATGTATATATATATGTATATATATATATATATATATATATATATATATATGTATATATATATATATATATATATGTATATATATATGTATATATATATATATATATATGTATATATGTATATATATATATGTATATATGTATATATGTATATATATATATATATATATATATATATGTATATATATATATATATATATGTATATATGTATATATATATATGTATATATGTATATATATATATATATATATATATATATATATATATATATATATATATATGTATATATGTATATATATATATATATATATATATATATATATATATATACTTAATAGTATGACAATAGTGGAAGACAATGATGCTGTCTGGCATGTGAGTCGGAAATTGAGTGGGTGTTCATGTAATCTTCGGGACAGTCTGCAATGGTAACTCCACCCAGTGCAAAATACTTCATGGCCAACAAAATACAAATGTAAACAAAACAAAACACACACAAAAAAAGAGATTTTTCTTTTCAAAAACCAAAACCTCAAATAAACTCACATAAAGTATAAGAAACACATTTATTTATCACCGAAAAATATTTGAAAATAAAAGAGAAAAACAAGTCCATTTAATTTTTATCAGTTTGTGTAAATGATGCAACGTTGAAGTCGTGGGAGCGAGGAGTGATGGGTGGGGGTGGGGGGGGGTGAAGAGTTTGATTGAATGTTCCAACATATGTACTTCACCTGTATCAGTACAAGATGTCTTGTAGTGTTGTCAGAAAGGCTTTTTTCTGTCTTTTTACCAACCAGAGATAAGAGGCATTAAAAGCTCCAGCGATGAAAGCATCCAAGAAAAACAAACCAAAACAAAGTTAAACACTACGGCGTAATCACGTTGACACACCGGTTCTTGTTAGATCGCCGCAGTTAAGCGACGTTGAGCCTGGCCAATACGAGATGGGTGACCATTTAGGAATGATAGGCACTGTATGTTGGAGAACACATCTATACAAAATCTAACGTTGCTCCTAGGATGTGCATGTGACTGGGGACCGCCTGTGTCTACGGAAAAGCATGAAATTGGAATTGGAACTATTTTTTCTCTTTCTTTAATTATTTCGTGGCTTCGTTAATTTCTGGCCCCTAATCCACCGTAGCCCTTCACGTCTCAGCGGCAGTATGCCTTGTCTGGGGTTAACTCAACTTCAAAAACGCAAACTTCTCACAAATCACAATTAGTTTACAGACTCAAGGCTTGATGATTAAATGAAATAAATATGAAATTCAAATGAAAAACATTTTATGATTTCAAAAATTAGAGGAAGTACAATAAAATGAATGAGTGGGTGGGAAAGGCGATCAATTTTGAACTATGCAAAATAGAAAAAATACATTTAGCCATACAAAAATAGAGGCAGTATAAGAATATGTTTGTATTTGTTTTGGAGAATGAATAATATCAAACTTTTAGAACCAGATCGATCTCCCAAATCGAAACGATGTACCAATTCTTAAGGGAAAATGATGTTGATACATCATAAGAATTAAACAATATATATATATAATAATAGTAATAATCGAGGTAAAACATCCACAGGGTAGTAATCCAAAGAATTTTAACCGGGTTTATAAAAAGTGCTCAATATCAAATAGAGCTTTTATATATGATTATTTTTATTTACACAGACATGTACAAAATCTGCGACACTGGCATGTCGATGTTATCGATCAACAACTATTACAAACTGAGATCTCATCAGGCAGAGTTAGAATCCAATCTTAACCCTAGAACATATTTGGAAAGAATGAAATGGAGAAAGAAAGAAAAAGAAAAAGAAAAAGAAAAGAGATTTAAATTTAAAAAATTTGGGAGTCACGTGGTTGGGACCGTTAGTAATCAAAATATAAAACTCACAAACCAAAATACAAAAAAAAAAGAAAATATTAAAGAAAATTAATATAAAATATAAAAATATAAAAATAAAAAAGATAGATAGATAGATAGATAGATAGATAGATAGATAGATAGATAGATAGATAGAAATAAAGAAAGTCATTTGCGGTCCAGACGGAGAGTAGGGGAGGGAGGAACATACAGCTAAAAGTGTCAAGAAATGTGTCAAACACTACGGCCAACACTTTTAGCTGCATGTTCCTCCCTCTCCTACTCTCCGTCTGGACTGCAAATGACTTTCTTTATTTCTATCTATCTATCTATCTTTTTTATATTTTATATTATATATTAAAATTCTTTAATATTAATAATATTTAATATTACTAACGGTCCCAACCACGTGACTAGCAAATTTTTGAAATTTAAATCTTTTCTTTTTCTTTCTTTCTCCATTTCATTCTTTCCAAATATATATATATATATATATATATATATATATATATATATATATATATATATATATATATAACTTCTTTGTAATATAGCAGGAAAAATCCCAGCAGAGTGCTCGATTAGTTGAGAATTAAAATTTAAAATTAAGAGCGTAATATTTATTTATTTTTGAACAGAAAAATTAGTACAACATTCGTACCGTCGATTTCAAGCACAGAACGACTTAGCTATCAGATAACAACAGAAGCTGAAGAGAGTCGGATGGCTAAGTCCTTCTGTGCTTGAAACCGACGGTACGAATGCTGTACTAATTTTTCTGTACCAATATATATATATGAAAAGAAATCAAATAAAGTGCTAATATAATTTATTTAGATACTCTATATTACATATTTCAGCAATGTACCGCGGTTTCATCCAAAAGGGAAGATTTAGACATCTTTAGTAAATCTTCGTGCCCGGTGGAATCATCGGCAAGCTGAAATGATTGTCCCGTCCCGATAGGGAATGGCGTCAACAATGACAGAAACGGTGTATCTCTGAGGGGGTCCCTGAAAAAACCTCGGTGTGGGATGGTGATTAACTAAGATTTAAGGGAGATCGATCTTATATATATATAACAGGGGTTGAGGCTTGGCAGATAGTGCAGGACAATAGGTTAGAAATGTACTTTTTGCACCTTGTCTAAGAGGAAAAGGTTAGTGGTTGATGCACCAGCGCAGATGTGGCAACAATACTTGTACAGAGGAATTTGTGGACAGAGCCTGATAATTCATAAGTTTTGATCAGCATTTCTCAACCTGTTTACCGCCCCTCCCCTTCTTTTTACTATTGGTCATCACTTATCAAGGCCAAGATTCACTCGAGGATAAAAGAATGAGACGGAAATGATTGCTAGCAGAAAGATGAGGAACACTATTGGGAGTATTAATATTGATCAATGATCTGATCTGATTATTAATTATGGGGTGGTTTATAACTGTTGAATAATGGCCCTATGGGAATGGACGCATCTGTCGGGGATCGAATTTGACTTGCGCGATTTGTGACGAAGTCATCTCGTGCAAGTTCGGTTCGATGTGTTTCCCACGGATCGCGGTAACAGGTGATGCGACCTTAAGGTTAAGGGTTGAGGGCACACCTGGCGGATTACGAGGTTCGTGACGTCAGAGTTGTCCGCTGTGAGAGAATCGAATTCAGATTTCATGAGAGACTCTCTTGGAAGCGTCGAGGGAACAACTCACGATCATGTAGCTGTTACAAGAAGGGACAGAGGGTCCGAAAATATAAGAGCCTTAGTGAATCTTTCATATTCCTCTCTCTGCAAGCAATTACGAAATTAACTTAGTAGATTTAATTAGTGTGGCCTCTCTCTCAAATTACCAACGAACTTCTCATTTGTCGGCTAATTAAATAGTTAATAAAAGGCTAAAATTTAAACAGTAAAAGATTGTTGTGCTTTATTTAAAACGGAAAGATTGATTTCAGCCCACAAAGAAACCGCCGGTGTGAAGAGACGATGGCAGCCCGAACACGAAGGAAGCGAATAGTAGTTCACACGGCAGCGACATGACGGCGGCGGGCTGCAGACAACAAGGTAGTGCGAGTAATCGCGACGCACGACGACAGCGAGACGAAGTACGACAGAGCAGTACGAATAGTTCCCGGGCAGTTGAAATTCGCGGAATCAAGTAAACGACATATTGCCCCATTTCGGATCAACAGCGAAGGTAAATCTACGACGACCAAAGAGTTACAGGTGAAGCCAACAACATGTAAATATAACATAACAAGAATTTACTGACATTGGATTTGAAGAAGACAAAGTTGTAATCAGCAGGGCAGTAGTCTCACGTTAATATGTTCCACAGATAAAAAGCCTTTGCAAACAAAGTCTGTCCATGGAAATTCTACCTAATGCTAGACTCATGGGGGGGGGGAGGAAGTAAAGTATGTTTCGTTGTGGTAGCCAAACAAGTTCTTGCTGCTAATGTCTAACAAGGAGGAACCAAAGATTGAAGCTAAGTCAAGCAGAACGTTTCTTGTGTGAGAAAGGAGTTGTAGAGAAGGGATCACCCTCCACTAGATTTCCAAGTCAATTTTGTACTCCGCCAAAGCAGAAAAGAGTGCTCTGTTCAGCACGCCCCTAGATGTGACAGCATTATTCCATCTTTGGACGTTTGTAACACTTAAAATAAATTACATGTCTCAAAGAACCACTACACGAAAACAAAATGATATGCTATATTTTTCTCATTTTCTTTTCATTGTAGTTCATGTGGTAAATATCATAATATATAGTTTTGAATAGCCGCAGTAAGGGATAATTTAAACTTCTTTGTCAAATATTTCGATAATGCTAAATAAAATGCATACTGTTGTTTATAATATTTCATTAGTTTTCACTCACAAAACAAATTCTAAACTCAAACGTAAAAAATAAACATAAGTAACGAATATTATAAACCGATAATATCAATGTGAACGAAAACAGATCATTTCGGTATCAGTTTATTATTTATCTTTTACTGATAATGTTCAAAAGACGTAAATCAAGGCAACATTTCTTGGGAACCAATAAATGGTTAAGGAAATCTTACTTTCAGATCCATTTGATAATATGAAACTTGTGCCTGTCTTTTACTACGGTCCAGTGATTCTCACCCAGGGTAAATTCCTCCCTGGGGGAAATTTCAGAGGGCTAATTCGCACCACAGATTAGCAAATCAAACTTGATCCAGGGCCACAAAAAACACAGTGTGCATTGCCCATCGCTACTGAAAGGTCATGTCGGATTTTCTCTCCACTAACATTTGTATTAAATGCTATTATGTTAGCATTAGTTATTATTATAAGTATGAATGCCCATTTTGAGTCAGGCATTTCTTGAGAGAGGGGGAATATCATTCTGATACATAATGAAAGGGTTCATGGGCTAAAAAAGGTTGAGCACCACTGATATAGTCAAACTTTAGATAAACACACACGGATTTCCTTCTCAATTGAGAGGAGCCAAGTTCAGTGTTTGCTCTTGATACTTATTAAATAAAAAAAGTTTGCTACTCACACATGTAAAGATCAAAGTGTAGTATCTGTTCCGATGGATACTGCACCCCATAGACTGGTATTGTCTTGGCCTTCGGGGCTTGATTTACGCCGATCTATGGGTCTGTCCTGTGCAGTTCTAGGAGGTCCACCCTCCCAGGCTTCGCCTCCCCTCTTTGGGGAGGAGTAAGTTTATTGCTTACTGCCTGAGGCGCCCCTACCGGGGGATGCTGACAAGGCTGCCCAGGCAATTTTTAATGCCCAGAGTGCTCACCTTCTCAGGCGCTGGCTTTTCAAACCCCACTTTCCCGACCCGACCTTGGGTCACATCTTACTTGTGGGAGTAAGATAAAACTGGCCTTGTGCCTAACTCCTGGAGAGGAGTAAATAAATACTCACACATGTAAATTTCACTTATTCTTGTAGAACCCTTAAAGATCTTTTGCAGAACTTTAGAGTTCTGGGGAATCCCGGCTGAGAAACGTTGCTCTAGATTGACTACAAAACAGGCATAAATGGATGGGAAAAGTTTTCCCTTTGAAACTGTGAAAAGAATGACATTTTAGGTACCGAGAATATTTGTAATGTTAGATATTTCTACGTCTATTATTATACTAAAGCTGAGTCAATCAACGTTTGTTACATTAAGACCTTTTTCCATATATTTTGATCACACAAAATAATGCTAAAATATTCCTCATTTTGGGGATTGAGTTATATTTAAGAAAAAAACTACCATTTTAATTGTTCTAATTAACTACAATTTGCAATTAACTCACCAAGTGACTCATCTCTTACTAAGTTTCTATCACTCTCATCCTCTCATACTGTATGTTGCTTGCCCCCCCTCCTTCTTATTTTATACTGTATCTATCACTGTCACTTCTGTCTCTCTCTCTCTCTAACTCTCTCATTCTCTGTTTATTTATAGTCAAAAATAATAAAGGAAAGAATAAAAAGATTGGAGTAGTCCATTATAAACAAAAAGAAAATATCACCACAAGTAGTAATACTATTAAACCTGAAGCTGTAGAGAGAGAGAGAGAGAGAGCGAAATATAGCGAGCAGAAAAAAACAAATTTTGATTTTGTCTTCATTTCTTTATATTTAACTGGCTTTTCAAACTCTCTTTTTCGAGATTCAAACAAAATAAGCTGACCTCAATGAGTGACGTAACAGGTTGCATTTTTTTCTAGTAAATATTATAAAGATTAGCAAGAAATATTGTAGCACAAGATGCATTTTTCTTGGCCTTTTGGCTAGGAGCAAAGTGTAGTATCTGTTCTTATCTGATACTACACTTCACCTCTTCTGTCTTCAGTCAGTGAAGAAGACATCCTTCTAGACTGAGACAATCTTTTAATTTTTGTTTCAATCCAGAGTGCCCTTTTTGGGGGGAGCTGGATTTTACCCACATTAAAAATTGACCTTTTATCTACTGTTGTCCTCGTGTGGAAACAAGTAAATAGGAACACACATTTAAAAACATAACAAAAAGAAATTATCACTTTCTTACTAAAAAAACATGCATACAAAACAATCTTTCCACCATGTTGCTAAATATTCTGCAAAATGATAAAATTCATCTGCATTGTATAACAATAGTAAAGCTATTCGGCGGTTCACCGGCGACATCTGCTGGTAAAAATGCAATCCTTCCTAGAGCAAGATTTTTTTCAGCAGCATAATAATATCCCAAGACATTTACTCGATGCTAAGACCGCAAACAACTACAGACGTGCACTGCGCTGATCCTCCGCTGTTGACGCAAAAAGCGGGAGAGACAACATCAAAGAGATACATCTGAAAGAGCCGGAAGTTTTCTTTTTTTTTTTGAATTCTTAAAAATAGATTCACATACATTTGGAATTTGGAGCATGTTACAAGTATCAAATAAATAAACACGGTGAACCTTTTAACCTTTATAAAACTTCTTTTTTTTATGGAAATCGCTCCAGACAAGACATGAAGCCACTTGATGTTAGGAGATAAAAAAAAAGTACTACTTCAAGGTCAAAAACTAACCCACGATAAGTGCTAGATGGATAGATTCTAACCCAGAAAACAGCAATTCTTCCCCCTTTGTCAAAAACATCGCTTATGGAATGTGATGACTAAAGGACAAAATAAGGGAAGCGAGAGTTACTTATCAGCATCAATTCTGTACATTTATTTGGAAAGATCAGTGTTTTATAGTTATGGATCGCCGAAATCTTATAGAATAGAGCCAGTTTTTCCCCTGCAGAAGGTTGTCGAAACTTTGAAAATCATTATTAGTATCTGAAATGTTTTTTATATCTGGCGGATGTGGTGCAATTTTAACCAATTGTAAAGACTATAAGTGTTTATAATAATTATTATTACTTTTAGTAGCAATAGTAATAATAGTATTTTAATGTTTTCCCTTCTATGATACATCCTACATGCCAAGGGTGTTTCATGACAAATTTCGTACCATTCTGACCGATAGTTTTGAAGCTTATAGGTATTTATTATGTTTAGTATAAGCGCTTTTATTCTTTCTTTTCTATATTATCTTTGACTATTAATAAACAGAGAGAGAGAGAGTGAGTGTATGTAAGCAAGACTGATAGGTACAATATAAAAAGCGAGGGGGGGTAAATATATATATATATATATATATATATAAAATATTTGTTGTTGTTTATTATCTATGTCGTATACGTTTCGTCCCTTTTCAATCAGGAATCATCAGCATAGAGATATGATTATTCACTACCGGTCGTACGATTCGAAACCCTGGATAACAAGTATTTTTCAACTTGCATCCAACGTCGTTAACTGCGCGCCCAATATTTGAATAGCCGATAAACAATGATAAATTAACACATATAAAAGCGGCTTGATGTCGAGGCATTCTACTTCTATATTAAAGAAGGAATGATGCATATAAAGCAAGTGACGTCATGCTGTGTTTGTACTACCATTAAGAGTGCTCTACTTATTTTACGAGGAGCGACAAATATAAAATATTTGTTGTTCTGGTGAGTTTAATTTACACCAAGAAGTTGTAATAACAATGAAACGGCTAGCTGTCTGTGGATGACTACCTCCAATTTTATATGCATATATGCTCTTTAATTGTAAATCGAGCACTTGAGAGTAGGCGTTCCATTAAAGTTGTTGCTAATTTATAGAAAAACAAATCGAGTTAAGGTGCTTTATCCTACCATTAATGAGACCTAAGTGCTGAAGTGGGGAAAAGAGATCAGACTCATGATAATAGTTTTGATTCTCAGCGACGGAAAAGAGATCAGCCTCATGATAATAGTTTTGATTCTCAGCGACGGAAAAGAGATCAGACTCATGATAATAGTTTTGATTCTCAGCGACGGAAAAGAGATCAGACTCATGATAATAGTTTTGATTCTCAGCGACGGAAAAGAGATCAGACTCATGATAATAGTTTTGATTCTCAGCGACGGAAAAGAGATCAGCCTCATGATAATAGTTTTGATTCTCAGCGACGGAAAAGAGATCAGACTCATGATAATAGTTTTGATTCTCAGCGACGGTGGTGAGTCCAATCTGCACTGATGAGTTCTAATAACAATGAAAAGGCTAGTTGAGTATCCTGTATTTTATAAATATATATATATATATATATATATATATATATATATATATATATATATAAGTGCAGATTAGTCGTCCAAGGCTATAGCAATGCGATGTGGTTGCCGTAAGATGGAAAAGTGAAAAGAAATAAACGCAGGGAGAAAGTGAAACTCAAAACGATTTATTAATAATTTCACGAAAACTGATTAAATACCAAATAGTAAATACTGTCCGGTAAGTAACAGATCGGCAAAGGGTAATCTTAAATTTTCGAAAGAAAAACTTTCATTATCAGAAGACAACAATAAAAGACCGAATGGGTCGAATAAAAACGGGGAAAACCGGTGTCAGATCATCGGGAGAAAACAATTGGAAGTAGGAACGCAGAAAATGTCAAAATTCTATTAAGCAATCATACAACTAAAGTTAAAATATTATAAACATTTGTTTAATAATATACCAATTTTTAAAATTTTATTATGTTTTATTTTATATGATTCATCAATTAATTTTTTTTCTCTTTTATTCTCTTTATTCAATTCAAATTTAAATTTACGTGTGGGCTGTTATATATATATACTGAAGAGCAGTCATATATTTATAATTATTTTAATAATAAATAGTTAAATATTATCTACATACATATACGTTTCATTCTTGCGGAATCATCAGAGTAGAGATAACCATTCACGTTAGTCGCATGATTCGAACCCAAGAACAAGAGTCACATTTAACTCAAAGTATACCTGTCCCAGGACGTGTAAAATTCATTCTCCGACCAGAACAGTTTTGAACCAATTTCATGTTCCCTTACAAAGATTAAAATCCAGATATAATGATACTAAACCGTATGTCTAGAATCCTTATTTTAATTTGGATAAAATGTCTAAAATTTAAGGTTTAGGTTTAACGGGTTTTAAGAAATTAAAATACAGGAAATCTTGCTTAATTGGTGTCTAATGACTATGGATCAAATTCAATGCAAATCTGAAATATTTGAATTTTTAAATGGAAGGTTGTGCTCATATTATGCTCCTCTAAAACCCCTTAAAAATACTCGAAAGAAACTGAAATTTGGGGAATATTTATTAATTGATGTTTAATATTTATTAATTGATGTTTAATATTTATTAATTGATGTTTAATATTTATTAATTGATGTTTAATATTTATTAATTGATGTTTAATATTTATTAATTGATGTTTAATATTTATTAATTGATGTTTAATAACTATTGTTAAAATTTCACGAAAATCGGAAGCATCTGTATTTTCACAAAGAACTTCCACCCTTTTTTTACCCCCATAAAACTAAATTAAACTAAATATAGCCAACATTTAGGTCTCTTATGCCTAACAGCTGTGTTTCAACATTCATAATGATCGGTTAATCAGTTTAGGAGTGTATCCTGTACATATAAACATACCTAAAATTGCGCGTCAATAATTTATATAATAATTCTGCTTGTTCTTCACTGCGCCAATATTAATATTGGTTATGTTATGATTACGTCCCCTTTTCGGAGCTTTTCATTTGTGTCGAAAAATCTCCTTTTTTATTCATTGAGTTATTCACTCCCCGTGTTGAGAATAAAGTTTAATCACAACATTTCTATTTATTATATTTTACTTTTACTATGAATATGATTTTTACTTAGCACTTATATCCGTTATGCCACGGGTCCTTGCACAAGGATCCATGGATATAAAAGTAATAATCAGTTCTAAATGATAGTCTTCTGGAGGTTGAAGGTTCAATCCTCAGTGCGGGTGATACAAAGAATACAACTACGAATTACTTAAGACTTCAACCCGCTCACGACTGACGGAACGAGAATAAGCGACCCCGTGGATTAAATAAACGGTTCTGTTCGAAATTCTGTACAGATTCCCGAGTTCGACAGAAAGATTTCCGAGTGTAGCAAGCTGCACCTGAAGAAAGTCGGAGGTTACATCGGCGGAAACGTTATGAGAATAACATTCGAAATGAGAACAGTAGTTTGAGTAATCCAACTTATCAATCCTCATCTCAAAAATTTAGAAAATTCTTACAGTTCATGATATTTGGACCTTTCAAAGAGCAACCATGGAATTTCTGCTCGTATATATTAATAAGAGTTTGTTTTAAATGAAATCTCTCTCAGATTAAAACAACAGTATAATATTAAAATAAAATAATACTTATCCATATTTTAGAATGAGAACATGAAGGATTTTTTTAAAGGAAAATAAATTTTCCACACAAATCAATTGGTGCATGTGTGGAATGAGGTGATAAGGAAATAAACAAACAACGTAGAAATATTAATACAGAAACACACTTGAAGTTTTCATTTTTTAAAATATTTCCATGTGATGTGTTAGGGCAGGGGCGGGCAACCTCCGGCCCGCGAAGGCTTAGCGTCCGGCCCACCACCCTGCTATGCTTTATTATTGCAATCCGGTCCGCGGACCTCCCAGTAAAACTCACATCATTTTGTGACATAGACGTAAAAGTAGGTTTCAATTAAGATTTACAGTGGGATAAAAATGTGTGAATATCAGTGAGCGATGATGCATGTATATTTCATTTTTCTTTAACTATTAATTTCAAATCTTTGGCCTGAGATAAAAATAGAGAAAGAGAGAAGCAAAGAGGAAACGAGAGACGAGGAAAGGGCATGCATCAGAGAACTTATGTGAGGTGTGTCAAAACGAATGCTGGATCAATTTGCTACTTCCCCCGTCATTATTTTTTATGATTCCAAAATGGCTCTTCGTCGGCGCCTTTTATAACATTACATACAGAAGTCTCTTGAGAAAAAATATCAGATTTGTAGAGTGTTCAATGCAATTTTTGTACAATTTATTCATGTAAACAAAATATAGTAATTCTGAGATTTCGTTTTTCACTTCGGCCATCGATCTCCTTCCAAAAGTCTCATCTGGCCCTCACTCTGAAAAGGTTGACCGCCCCTGTGTTAGGGCAATGTGACAGTTTCGCTTACAGGCACACACTAAAGCTCCATTAAAATAAAATTAATCCATTTCTACGTTCCTTTATTCATCCTCAATTCATTCATTCTTTCTTTCTTTCATTCTTTGTCAAATTTATTTTCTTCTTCTTCTTTTTTTTTACCCGCATCCAATTAGTCTTTAACTTTCATTCTTTTATCTTTTCTTACTTGACAAACAAATTTCATTCGGTAAAACGGTTCCTTTTATTTTTCCTTTTATTTTTTTACTTTTCTTGTGACATAACATCTTCTACTCTGTGCCCCCCCCCCTTATAATAACACCACCCAAAACCAAATTACCAACAATGTGTGGAACCCTTGGGTAAATAGACAACCATAGCCCTTCATTAATGGAAGTCGGTGCTTGCATTGTACAACTAGTCTCTCTCTCTTTCTGAAGTTCAACAACATGTGAACTGCACACAAGGAAGAAGATTAGATAAAATAAAAATAAACTAGAAAATATGTCTTTAAAAAATTATAAACAAAAGGAAGTCAGCAACAAAGAAAAAGAAATCAGTCACCATAGATTTATGAGTTGTGGGTGTACATCTGCTCTGAACATGGTTGCTAGAGGGAAACACACATTTCGAATATTATGGGGTAAAACAAACAAAAGAAAAAAGGGGAACAGAAAGGGACAGGAGGAAATAAAGAACAAGGTTTCTAAGTTTGATTTAAAAAGAAAGAAAAGAAAAACAAATGATTTTTCAATATTGAATAAATTACAATCAATGTACAATTTATTTGAAACTAGTATAACCTGTGCACTGGGGCTGTCTGGAAAAATTGAAGAACCCAAGAAACTTATGCTCCCACCTCTGAACCTCATATAAGTATTTTTACTCGACTTTTTTGGTTTAAATCTTTATCTATATAAAGTAAGGTATGTGTATATGTTCATATATTTGCATGTACAGGCTTCACTCCTAAACTAATTAATCGGTTATTATCAATTTGAGAATGCAGCCATTAGGCACAAGGAGTCGGAATGTGGGCTATATTTAGTTTAATTTAGTTTTATACAAAGGGTGTAAAAAAGGTGTTTTGTTGAAAATTCTGATACCTCTGTTGAAAATTCTGATACCTCTAGTAGTTGTGAAATTTTTGACAATAAATATTAGACATTAATTAATAAATATTCTCCAAATTTAAGGTTCTTTGGAGTATTTTAATGGTTTTTAGGGGCATAATATGTGCACAACCTCCCATTTGAACATTCAAATATTTCAGATTTGCATTGAATAGTCATTAGAAACCAATTAAATAAGATTCTCTGAATTTCAATTTCTTCTTAAGACTCCTTCAGCTTAAGCCTTAAATTTTAGACATCTTCTTGAATGAAAATCATGTAATGGATTTTGATCAAAATTGGAATAAGGATTCTAGACATAAGGTTTAATATCATTATATCTTGATTTTAATATTTGTAAGCGGTCATAAAAGTGGTGCAAACATGTTCTGTTCTTTGGAATAGTTTTTACCCCTCCTGGGACGAGTATTCGTCTAGTTATCTATATTGATTGTAGTGTCCTGTGAGTATTAAATTAATAAATAATAATTATCATTTAAGCGTTCATATTATTTTATAACTATGAAGGAGCATCCTCACAGCAACATACTTACATAGAGATGAGGCATTTATTTTCATATAGAGGAATATAAAGCGGAAAATAAATCGCAATTAAATGTCTAAAAACGAAATGCATAAACACTAGAAAAAAGTTATTATTTTATATGATTAAATGTATTTTGTAAATAAAGTAATTTGTTTAAGTAATAATAAAAAAAGCCAACGACACAGGTTCCCGTGTGACTGACCTACTTTTTCAACCCACATTAAACTGACCAGTGAGAACAAGTTTTTTGCTAGCTGGCATGTGTAGTAATTAAGACAAAGTTATCTAACGCATGGTGTAATACGAAAAAGTGTACATAATTAGATTTATACCATATTTCTCTAACGGTTATTTGGGTCAGAGGATTATGACTTATTACAGGGAGATGAAAGTGGTTAAGTGTATAACGACACGAACTGACGACCTGGGTGTTCGAATTCAGTCGGTTCCACAATACCACTTTAACTTAGGGATGTTGGCAACAACTATGTGGTCCCTCCTGCAAGAATGCCAACAGAATAAAGCTGGTCAACAAAGTTGATTCATACGAATTTACTTACTTTTTACTGTGTGTGTATGTGGTAGAAGGGGGGTTACTCCTACTCTCGTGCTGAAATCACTCAGCATATAGAAAACGGCTTAGTAGATTAATTATTCATTAAATTGCCAAATTAGAATGAAACTATATTTTTTTCGGAAAGTACATACTACTAAGCGACTAACGCACATATGAAGTAAAATACTATCTGGAGCTATTACGGCCATTGAAATAGACTTTACTTTATATATGATAAAATGAGAGATGAAGATCGAATCTGGAAAGAAAGAGATGTAGAAAAGTGAAGAAAAGATAGAAAAAGAAAACAGGGATTAAGTGAAGGAAAGTTTGAAAATTGAAAGAAAGTTTGAAAAGTGAAAAAAATGAAAGAAAGTTTGAAATATTAATGAAAAAGTGAAAGAATAGTGAAAATGTTTGAAAAGTGAAGGAAAAGTGAAAGAAAGTTTTTAAAAAGTGAAATCAAAAAATGAAGAAAGAAGTGAAAGAACAGTGAAGTAAAAAGGGAGAAAATTTTTAAAAGAGCAGGAAAAAGTGGGAAAATAAAGTTTGAAAAGTGAAGGAAAACACGAAGAAAAAAAAAGAAATAAACATTTTTATATAGCAAAAACCTTGCAATTTTTACAGTAAAAAGATTTGGATATTGTTAAACATTTCTAACGATTTTTCATGTCAATAAACTTTCATCTTCAGTTCGCAAAGAATTTTCACTTTAGAAATATTAGATGCAGGCCATATCTACTAAGTGCATGCATCATTAAACAGTAGGAAATTAACTTGGATCAATTAGTCAAAAAATAACATTGAATTGAATCGTAATTATTTATCGGTTATTATACTAAAGCTGAGTCAATCAATGTTTTTTCTTAAGGCTTTTTCCTGTATACAGTATTCACACAAAATACATGCTAAACAATACCCTGGCTCTGGGATTGAGTTATGTTTGAAAACAAAGTATGTTTGAATTGTTCTAATTAACTGTAATTTGTAACAAGTCACCTATCTCTCAATAATTCATGTATTTCGCCCTCTCACTCTATATTGATTTGCTTGCTCTCTAATAATTCTAATAATTGTCTCTGTGAGCATTTAAAGAAAAAGTGACTTTTTCAGGGATGCTATCTAAATTACATACATGTGTCTGTACACCCCACATATATGCATGTAAATTAGATTCATCGACAGAAACAGGTGTTCGTCTCTTTTGTTGACATGTCGTAACTGGTTCATTTTCTTCTTTGCCACGTCTCTCTTTGGACTTCCTGTCCATGACGTCATATCCTGACATGTACTCCTAACCTTTAACTTGACATAATGGAAATTTCTACTCTCTGCTTAATTTTAACCTTGCATGGAAAATACCGTTTTTAACATTATTTACACATATATAATCGTGCTATACAACGGCTGAAATATTGTAAGGTGGGAGAACAATCCGAAAATTGCAAATAGTGGCAATGCTTCATATCAGAAATATCATCAAATACTACGCGTTTATATATGAATGTGTGAAAATATTTCAATCTGCTATTTAACCCTTTCAGCCTTAAAGAGATTTTAATTATTCATGGATGTGAGTATTTATTTACTCCTCTCCAGGAGTTAGGCACAAGGCCAGTTTTATCTTACTCCCACAAGTAAGATGTGACACAAGGTCGGGTCGGGAAAGTGGGGTTTGAAAAGCCAGCACCCGAGAGGTGAGCACTCTGGCCATTAAAAATTGCCTGGGCAGCCCCGTCGGCATTCCCTGGTAGGGGCGCCTCAGGCAGTAAGCAATAAACTTACTCCTCCCCAAAGAGAGGAGGCGAAGCCTGAGAGGGTGGACCTCCTAGAACTGCACAGGACAGACCCATAGACCGGCGTAAATCAAGCCCCGAAGGCCAAGACAATACCAGTCTATGGGGTGCAGTATCCATCGGAACAGATGTGAGTAGCCAATGGAAACAAATGCTGAAGTCAAGTTAAATTCCCCAACCTGGGAGCCACGACACCCCATGTGTGTGTATGTGTGTATGTGTGGAGAGGGGGGGGGGCGCAACAAACAACTTTGATGATGTGCTAGTGATAAGTAGTAAAAACACATTTAAAATAATTTGAAAAATGCTTGATTGGTGAAATATCAATTTTGATAAACAAAAAACAAACAAAAAGTTACAAATAAGTTAATCATCAGATTAATTGAGCTGACGACCACATGTCAATTTTTCAGATTTATTTTTTGGGGAGGAGAGATTGGTTTTCCTAAACAACTCTAATCAGTTTCAACTAAGGAATTCAAAATTAAGAGAAAGACACTGAGTGCGCGTGTGGAAGGGGGGGGGGGGAGACAGGAAATTATTCTTTGATGGAATAAAAGTCGTCTAACTCCCCTACCCTCTACATGAATCGTTTAAAGTCTTAGACATGACTTCAATAATTAACATTTTCAGTTTTCAGAGAAAACTGTCATAACAGGAAAAAGGAAGGTATGTCAAAACAAGACGAGAATTGGAATAGAGAAAAGGCAGAAAAATAGAGAGAAAGAGAAAGCGAAAAGAAATAAAATCCAGTCAAATAGCAAAGAAAACATAAGAAGGTAAGGCTCTAGTGATTTGGCAGAAATTAGCGTTTTCTATTTAAAAAACAGTGGATTTCGAATAAAAAGCAGGAAACTCATATCCATGAGAGGCTCGAGAGATTTAAGCAGAAATTATCTTTATCAGGATTTAAAAAAATCAGAATTCCGTAAAAATACAAAGAAAATAATGAGTGAAGAAATTCTAGATAGAAGATCTGATACGGGGGTAGAAAATGATTAACGTAGTTTGCTTCGTCTATCTTTTTCTCTTTCTTTTGAGAACGTATCTGCATATAAAGTTAAAATTAAAATTGTTTCACTTAGTTTAATTAAGCAGCGTAATTAACAAACTAATGTGAGAGTAAGAAAGTTCCAAAGATAAATGCCGGAGGGTTTGGGGAGATGGAGTCAACACAGGAAGACAAAGTGTCCTCTCCCAATCATAAATTGCCTACTAGATAAGAGAGCATGTGTTGAGTATTAACACTGTGCATTGCAGTACAGTGCTACCTGCTTGTGAACTTAAAGCATGTGAAGTGTGTGGATGCATTTCAGCCATCTCAGACGACAAACATGCATTTAGATACTCCCAGATTATATGCATATAAAACGTGCGAAAAATTAAAGCTCTTAACGGCATCTTCTTTTAATCAAACTCCCCGACCTAACATTCGCAGGTAACATGAAACAAATATATAGAAGACATTGCCAAGGCTTCTGCAAAGAAGGTGGGCTATCTCTACGATGCTAGAAAACTTCTCACACGTGCCAGTATCCGATATGTCTACAAAGCCATCATTCGCCTATGCATGGAGTATTGTTGTCACATCTAAGCTGGGGCACCAACTACTAGCCTCTCCTTATTAGATAGAGTCCAAAAATGAGCCCTTAACCTAATAGGTCTCACACTATCTACCAAGCTCCAACCCCTGTCCCATTGCTGCAATGTTGCATCCCTGTGTTCGACAAGTACTTTTTTTTTATTTAAAATTTTTTCTGTACTGTGACCCAATCCAAACAAAGGGCCACATTACCACTGAGACATGAGGGGCTACTGAGAATTAGGGACCAGATTTATAGGGAGAGACATCCTAAGTGAGGAGTTGTGCAGGTAGATGTTTGTTCACATTACATTTAAATTTCTGAATGTTGGTACAGTCGAGTAAAAAAAAGAGCAGAGAGGGAATTCCAAAGGCTAGCAGTTCAAGGAAATAAACTATTAGAGTAAAAAGCCCTACAGCATCTGGGGACTTCCACAGTGAAGGCATGGGATTTAGCTCATTGTCAGGTTAGTTGTTTATATTTAAGTTGAGGGAGCACCAGAGAAGCCAGTTTATGAGAGAGCATTTAAATACTTGTAAAACAAACACGGGATGTAACATTGTGGCGATGGGACAGGGACTAGAGCTTTGTGTACAGTGCGGGTTCTATTAAATTAGAAACTCTTTTTTGTTGACCTTGTCTAAGAGGTAGAGACTAGTAGTTGGTGCATCAGCCAAGATGTGACAACAAAAAAAGTGTTTTTAGTATGATAGAGTAAGCCCACTTTCCTTGCAGCAGCCTTAACAGTATCTTCAATGTATTTATTCTACTTCATGTTACTTCTGAATGACAGAGAAATTTGAATGTTTGACTTTCGAGTATGGTGCTATTAACCATGGCAATCGGTGGCTGGAAAGGTTTCTTATAATTGTTAAAGGAAAGGAGCTTTGTCTTAGTAGCATTAAATGTTACTATCCATTTATGACCCCATTCAACTACAGACTGGAGGTCACTTTCTAAGGATTCAGAAAATGCCTTGGATTTTTGCACGTTCGTTTTACCCACATGTCAAGAATAGAGCTTAGTGTATCAACAAATCTACCCATCTCTCACACAATTACATCAGGGAGGTCGTTTATGAATATTAGGAACAATAAAGGCAAAAGGATCGAACCCTGGTGTACACCTGCATCAATGTCATGTTGTCTGGATGTACAGCAATCGAGAACAACCTGGATCTTTCTTTTGGCTAAAAAGTATCTAATTATATTAAATATTCGTCCAGTAAGAACATACAAACTAATATTCATGATGTAATGTGTTCTGACGAACTTGATGCTTTAGTGCCCCCTTAATGTAAATACCCCCGACCAACTCGAAAATCAGCAAAATCCCACCTCTTCATTGTAGAGGTCCCCAAATGCCGGAAGGCTTTCTACTCTAATAGCTGCTTTCCTCATACTGTTATCCTTTGGAATTCTCTCCCTGCTCCCTGTTTCCCTGACTGTATCAACATGCAGAAATTTAAATGCAAACAAACATCTTGCTGCACAACTCCTCACTTAGGGTTTCCCCTATAAATCTGGTCCCTAAATTCTCAGTAGCTCTTAACCCATCACAGTGGCAATGTGCCCCCTTGTTTGGGGTGAATTCAAGTAAAAAATAGAAAAAAGGGAATGGGTTCATGCAATAGTTTCCCCACTTTTTATGCAGTATCATTGAACTCAGCGAGAGACCTTTCAAGCTGCACTGGTTTGGTAGCAAAGGGCAGACGAAGCTGCACATTTGCAGACAAAGCACCACTCCGCACCACATTCGCAGACAAAGCACCGCTCCACTCCACATTCGCAGATGGCTGGCTCGGTTGTGTAACCCATCTGGTCATAGCAGCTTTTGATCTTCCTATTCATGTTCTCAAGCAGTTCAGCATCCTCCACTCATAGTGCTTCTGAACCAGAATGGAGGGCTTCAGAAGGGGGGGGGGGGGCGGGGCGTCCCATGTTATTCTCTCGCCCTCTGGTCCACAGCTGCAGTCTGATCTCTTCCTGAAATGTCGCTAGCAAATGTAAGCATGAGAAACTTGATGCTGCATTTGGGAACTTCCGGCTTTAAAGAGTTAAACAAAACCTTTTAAAGAGCAAAGAAAAACAAAAAAACTAGAAGTGGAATTTTTCATACTTTCCTCTGCTTAGTGCGTGGGTGTGTGAGTGGTAGTGGCAGAGGGATGGGCAGTTTTCCAGATTTATATCCATTGAACACAGCCCATGGGCGTGGTGCGCAATATACTGACATTCCACTTGTATCTTATCTTGTCTACAAATCCCTTTCAACCCAGGGGAAGAGCAATTCTTCATGCTTCAGAAGAAGTGGAATTTAGAATAGCGACTAATCCAAGATGGAAGCTATTTATTAGAATAATCCGAAATTTGGCATAATCCATCCTTATTGCTGCAATACTGCGGATTTCTATTATAGACATATGCACAATCTAATAAAACCTATCAGATCTAACAAATAAACTATCTCCCACCTTCGTGGGTTGAGCATTCTGGTAAGTTAGATCGCCGATTGTCATCAGCGATAATGCATAGCTAGCTCTTCATGAATGAATAGAGAACTCTGGGTTGCTCAAAAATGCTTAATATAAACATTTATATTTCAGTTACTTTGTAGCTTGAACTGATAGCATAATGGGTAAGAAGTCCACCTCTTGTCAAAAATGGTTGGGGTTCGATCTCAGCTTGAAATACATGCTTGTCTAGCCACACCAAAGAGTTGTGATACAGCAAAACAGTTTGTCTGTTGATAACTATATATTTGTGTGTGAGATGGATTGAGAGGACAAAAATCTTTAAAAATGTATAGGCCAACTTAAAAAGAGGATTAAACAAAATAAAGCTGATCTCTTTTAACTTCATCAGTTAGGAGCTAGCTATATGTATATATATATATATATTCAGCCATCTATTCAAGCAATTATTAAGATTTGTTATACTTCGGTGTTTTGGTGGAAGATGTTTAGTATTTATTCATAAACCGTTTAAATTTACACTTAGATAAGATTAATTGCCCAGATTTCTTCACTTAAGTAGTAAGTTTCTATTCAAGAATTAATAGTAAAGAGAATTGCAGTCGGATGAGAAGGGCGGCCACAAGTCCGGCGAACAGCTATGTCTGGGTCGTCCTGGTCTTGTGTAAGGGGGCAGAGTTCTGCTAAAAGACGTAGAGGCGTTCGGCGGTTATCTCGTTATTCCAGGGCTATGTATATATATATATATATATATATATATATAGAGAGAGAGAGAGAGAGAGAGAGAGATAGAGAGAGTTGCAGCATTGTAAGGCTTCAAACGGCTTTCTTACATTTAGATATTCAATGCTTTCTAATGGGATACCATCATACTTTCTTATCTTTAACGCATGTCCGCGCATATTTCCCTAAAAGACTTCAACATTTGAACTATTACCGAATCAACGTCTTACGGATTCTACCTTCTACTAGCGATAAACATGTCGCTATAAAGAAATGTCTTGCAACCCTGATGAGGACGTATTACGTCGGAAATTTAGGACGACTTTTAAATAAATTAATTTTTTTTTTTTTTAAATGCATTGTTAGGCTCTAAACCGCTTTCTTACATTCAATGTAATCTAATGGGAGACCATCGTATCTTCTTATATATATATATATATATATATATATATATATATGATAATTTTATTTACACAGACATGTACAAAATCTGCGACACTGGCATGTCGATGTTATCGATCAACAGTTACTATAAACTGAGATCTCATCAGGCAGAGTTAGAATCCGATCTTAACCTCAGATCATATTTGGAGGATTATTACCATTATTATATATATATATATATATATATATATTTTATTAACATTTTTGTTAGTATAGTCGATAAAACAAGGAGCAGGAAAGGAATTCCATTGGCAAATTGTTCTAGGAAAATAGCTATAAGAATAGGATGTTTTTCGGCATCACGGGACTTCTAAAGTGAAGGGGTGTGATTCTGCTGCTAGCCGGGTTAGTCAGGTGCATTTACGTTGAAGGGGGTACAATAAGTTCGTTGGAGAAACATTCCGTATAAAACAAGCACAGGGATGCAACACTGTGGCGAATAATAATAGAGAGTTTGGTTGGGTTTATGATATGGTTCATATGTTCTATTGTTTAGGTCTAAGCTGATGTCTAGGAAGTTAACTATCTTATGGTTTATGTCTATTGTTACTTTATGGTCCAAATTTCTAAAAAAGTTATGTATATCCTTTTTGGTATGCTCTAAACTTCTATTGTCAGAGTTTACGAAGAATAGTGTGTCATCTCTGTATAAACCACCCCTCAAATGTGGTAGATCTTCAGGATGTAAAGGCCTACCAAATCCGTTACCTATGCAGAATCTGGTGAGCCCATTATAATGTCGAAATTATTTTCCCTATCTTTTCTTGTCCATAGTTTGTTGTCATACAGAATCAGAGATCTTCTAGCTAGTTTCATAATGTCTATTTCTAGTCTAGTTATATTTGTTTCTATTCGTGCCATATCAAGAGCTTTGTCTAGAAGTGTGGGGGGAAATTGAAGGGGTAATATGAATCTGTGTCAAACATGATGAACTTCCCATTAATCCATTGGGGTATATATATATATATATATATATATATATATATATATATATATATATATATATATATACAAACATTGTTAAAAATAACAGAATTCGTCTGTTTAATTATATCTTTTTTATTTTTTCAATTTTTCTAATGGTCTTTTTTGTATTAAAACTTAAAACATTTATAAATGTCCCATAGGTATCACAAACGTTTTCGATTCGAGTCAAAAGGAAATTAACAAAAAAGCTGGAGAAAGAAGAGAATTTTTTAAAAGACAGTGAAGAAACGCGTAGAGAACTTACTTTTTATAATCTTAACATAAATGAGAAAATACTGTCTAAATACACACATATATATATATATATATATATATATATATATATATATATATATGTATATATAAATATATATGTATATATGTATATATATATATAAATATAT